>JAPYYD010006002.1:0-11551 GCA_028551405.1 Uromys caudimaculatus
GAAGGTGTGTCAGCACTCCTGGGATACCCGCTCTCTCCTGGAGCCCTGTGGCCCAGGCTGAGTTCCCCAGGTCCCGGTGAGCAGTGGTGCTTGTCTTATCCCCACTCATGGCTTTTCCATGCTCCTGGGAGGGTGACTTTCTCCTAGCACTGCTTGTCTATGTAACCCTGGTTGCCCACGCACAGGTCTCCTGCCACAGATGGAAACCAGAAGGTTCCTGTCCCTGACTTTTCCTCCTTAGTCTCTGTGTCCTGAGGGCTTGGGAGAGTAACTTTCTCCTGGCGCTCCTTGGCTGTGGGACCCTGGTGGCCCAGGTAGAGGTCTCCTGCCACAGATGGAAACCGGAAGGTTCTCTCTCATTTTTATCCCTTTCATTACTTTTGTGCCTAGAAGTCTGAATATTTACATGGTGCAACTCCTTTGGTGTTTAAAATAGCTCACAGAATCTAGGAAGATGTTCTTTGTTACAAAACAAATAGCCTATTTGCACAATGAGACTGCAGGGCACTCAGGCAAAAAGTTTGCAGTGAGTATTTCTACAACTCTTTCAGGCTACTAGAATGCTAGTTTTACAGATTTGCTCTGGTGACAAAACTTTTTGCAGGTACAGCAAATACTTTTTGAGAGATTCTGTGTTCTTGAGGAAAAAAAGAAATTCTCTAAATGCAAATGATTATTTTATGATGCAATTTAGTGGGCTTAATACAGTGATAATAGAAATTAGACATCTAGGTTCCTATGACCTAGAGAGCAATGCCTTTGTGGGGAAATTTTAACAAAACCATATTTGAACAATTGTTACATGCACTAACTACAAGGTTTTTGAGTAAGGATGAAAATTTTCAGGTGGGTGATTTTTATTTTTAATCTGTTAGGCATAAATTAAAAGGAGGCAGGAGACTGAGGTGTCCCCTCCCTCTTCCTCCCACAGCACTGTGGCTTCTCCTAATTTGCTGATTTTCCAGTGTTTATAGGAACAGCTCTGCCTTCAGGAGCAAATGCATGTCTTCTGGGATGATTCAGAGAAAGAACTAGAAACCATACACTTTAACTTTTTTCCTTCTTATGATCAGTTTAATTGGCAGAGGAAACACAATTAAGCAATTTCAATGGTATGTTTTCATGGCGATGTAAACATCAGATAGCTAAAACTGTTTTAAAAGGAAATTTGTAATTAAGTTTTCCTATTATTTATAGTTCTATTCTTTGGAAGACAGTAGCAAAGAAATACCGAGAATGTGCTTTTTAACAAAGTAGCATTTGAAAGCTCCCAGAATAAAATATTGAAACCGAAGGTGAGAAGGACTCCAGGTTTGGGATGTGGAAAAGCAAAGATGAACATGGTTGACATGATTAATTTCCAACTGAGATGATTAACTCTGGCCAGACTGTCTCCAGACCTCTGCTTCAGGAGCTGGAGGCTGAGGATAAAAATCTCTAACATGAGAGACTGTGTAGGCAGATTCTACAGAAGGAGCAGGAAATTGCTGATGTCTGTAACTCTTCTATTTTACACCTGCTCTCTGTTTCAATGTATATTAGCTCTCATAGCATCATGCTCTGCTTCAGTTACCCTGTAAGGGTCCATGATTCACTGAAGAAAGACATGCCGGACTCAAATAGTGAACGCAGAGTGTTTTATTCTGCAGAGGTCCAGCATGCTGGGTCTCCCATTACCAAGATAGAGAGACAACCAAGTGAGCTTGCAGGCCTGATTTAAAGCACATTGGGGACTTCTGTGGTAGGTGACCTCTAAGTTAATCTGTTGGTTCCATCTCTATGGACATTCTATTACCATAGTGTGAGGCCTGGAAACTTGCTGAGGAGATTTGAAAACTGTTATTGAGGAAGTAGCTGAGGAAATCTGGAAACTGCTGCTGACCCATTGTCCTTGCCTCAGGTGGGGCAGCTTCTGAGGTCTGGACTTGCCTGGAATTGCCTAGTTCTTGGGAATAGAGATTTAGGCCTAGTCTCCTTAACTGCCAATTTGAAGCCTATCATGGAATCAGCCTAGCCTTCTCAACCTGAACTGGCTTTTGAGTATTGGTCTATTCAATCATCTAGTCAATTGCTATACTTGCTTAAGTATTCTCTAGTATATCAATAAAAATCTGATTCTAGAAACAATGGGATTGTTTTTTCCTGTACTACTAGGCTGAGATTGCTTCTCTACTGTGCCTGTATTCTGTGATCCCTGGCTGGAGCCTGACACTTGCCTTAGTATATTTACATCAAGGAAACCTGAAAATTCTGAACTAAACAGGGACTACTCTCCAGAGGCTCAGTTGTTAAACCTTCTCTAGTACACCATCAGCTCTGGAGATTTCTCCCCCTCTTCACCACAGACTTTCCAAGTCTCTAAGGTTCTGCCCCTCCCCACTGGAAATCCAGAATCTTCAGGTCTGAAAAGGCTGGAAGGAGTTCTTGGTGGGCCTTTCTAATTCTAAGCAAGGGGTTTACAGTTTGTCTTTGTGTGTGTTCTCACCTAAAACACACTGGGTACTTTATTAAATCATTTCAGGAATTCTGGGAAACAATGCTTGCGTGGCACAGGCTCTAGCTTAGAGGATGATGTTTTATTATCTTAAATTCAGTGGCTTTTTTATAGGGAAACAGTTTTATGTGCTTAGTTCTGCTAGCTAAGAGGATTAAGGAACAGGACACCTCTCCCATGTCTGAATTATGTCATCTGTCTAAAATTTTATAATGTTGGTTAGGTGACAAGACTGTATTCAAACTAAATACAGTGTGGTTGTTTGAATAAGAATGGCCCACATAGGCTCACATATTTGAATGTTTAGTCATAGAAAGTGGTACTACTTGAAAGAATTAGAAGAATTAGGAGATGTGGCCTTGGAGGAAGTGTGTCGCTGGTGGGTGGGGGTGGCCTTTAAGGTTTCAAGCCAAACCCAGTATCTGTCTCTCTGTCTCTCTACCTGTCTCTCTGCCTCTCTCTCTGTCTCTCTCTGTCTGTCTTTTTCTTTCTCTCTCTCTCTCTCCCTATCTCTGTCTCTCTCTCTCTCTCTGTTTATGGATCAGACTACTTCAACACTATGCCTGCCTGCCACCGTGCTCCCTGACATGATGATAATGGACTGAACCTCTGGAACTGTAAGCAAGTCCCCAATTAAACACTCTCTTTAACAAGAGTTGCTTGGTCACGGTGTCTCTTCACAGCATAGAACAGCGACTAAGGTAAGCATTGCACCATTAAGTTCCTGGGTTGTCAAAGATATAACAGCCAGAACTCTGTAGTCTTTCTTCGTTATGAACTTCAATCTTAAAAAAAGAGAAAAATTCACTTAATACACGCACCATCTGTGGAGATACAGAGGGGTGTGCAGTAATTTCCTGCTCCACTCTCTGATTTGTCTGCTGCTCAGATCCTATATCCCCTTTGATCTTCTGCCATGATTTCTTTCCCTTCCTCTCCATTGGTCCTTTAGAATCAAGGTCCTATCTGTATGAAAGGAGGGAATGAGCTGAGGGCAAGGCAGGCTCAGATGCTCTTATATTTCCCTTGGTGTTTATGTCATGTGTAGTCTTCTTCCTTAAGTGTGGGTATGAACCATGAGGATGATGGAATGACATGCCTATAACTGACTGAGTAATGCCACACAGCACAGTGGATTGTGGGTAAGGGGCCAGATGTAGAAGAGGGAGCAGCATAGCTGTTGTTCTGGAAAGGAACTGACGTGTAGTTCTTCTGTAAGAGTGGTGTTCATTAAGAGGAATGGTCTATAACTGGTCTTTTGGCTACTTTATAAGTTCCTTTTTCTATCACCCTTCTTGACCTCTATTCTACCCTTCCAATCCCCAACAGTAGGTAGGAGAGAAAAAAGGCTAGAAGGGAAAGGGGGCATAGATATTGTTCCTGCTGCTCAGGGGCTTCAAGTTCCTTGGGGCGAGTTTGATCTTCACCATCAGAGTAGCCAATTTCTTCTGTCTTTTTACACATAACCACTTAGCAAACCACAACAAACCACAACAGGAGAAACCAGAAACTAGCAGCAGCAAGAGGAACAGCAGCAGCTGTAGTCCCTCTTGGGCCTCTAATATTTATATACCCTTTCAAGAGTTCCAAGAGTTTCAAATACTTGCCACATGCTTGTGGGAACTATCTGCAGCTGGCAAAAATCACACCCCTGCTAAAGCACGAGGCAAATCATAGTCAGCTTCTGTGGACAATTTAAAGCAGCCCTGTATCCCATACCTGGGATTAAAACAAAAACTCATTCCCCTAAGGTTTCTGTACTTTTTAAAGAAACAAAAATTCTCACTTCAGTGGTCTCAGTGCTGTGATCAGATCTCAAGGCAGAATACAGTTAGAAAAAAAGCTTCACAAATGCCAGAAACTATAGGACAGAGCCCTGCAGGACAGGAACTTCATTGAAAGGGATGACTTGAGTAGACATAACAGAGTCAGAAGGATAGCTGTCAGGAAGAGAAGAATGGGGAAGCCCAGAGAAGAGCTGTGAGAAATCTCTGGAACAGAGGAAAATACCTGGTTCCCGTGATCACAAACTAGGAGCTGTAAAAACTCCAATTTCTTAACTCTCCACATGGAGAGCTGCAAAGGGGTGTGGCTGATTTCTGCAGTCTGTGAGATCTGGCCTCTTAGATCAGCATTCTAAAGGGATCTGAAGGTTATCTTCCTCAGTCTAGCCTCATCAGGTCCATTCTTAGAGAAAACTGTATACTTCCTAAAACAGAAGCACCAGACAAACTCATTAATGGGGACACCATCTTTTTTAGAACAATGGAAACAACCCATTTGTAAGGACTTAAAGAACAACCTCTGACTTCCCAGACACCCAGACCCTGGACATCAGGTGTGTAGCTGCAGGGAAGTGAATTCACTCACCATCTGGAATGAGCCTGAAAACACTTTCTCCAAAAGAAAACAGTGGACCTGACATTCAATGGAACATTATAGCACAAGCTTACCTCACATTGACCTCTGACTATGTGAAATCACATGGCTATTGTGCTGTTAAATTTGTGTTAATTTGCTGTGTAGCAACAGAAAAATGGGAGTACTAGCTGTGGTGAGCCCTCATAGAATTCTAGAAACAGCTTCAATCCATATACTATTTTGCCAGGTGCTCTTAGTTGGAACGTGTGTGTGTGTGTGTGTGTGTGTGTGTGTGTGTGTGTGCATGTGTGTGTCTGCCTTCTGGATTCTTCCTACTTTCCCCAGTGGTTCTTTAAAAGTGTTCTTTCTGAGGCTCAGTACCTACACAGGTGGAAGATGTGTTAAGATGGTCCAAGCTAGATTCTAAAGTGCAGTACATGAACTAAGAAAGACATACGTTCTAACAGCACATGCCTAAGTTACATCAGTTTGCAAAAGTATCAGTCTTTTCTGAAACAAGGCAGGCTAGAAATAATTGAATAAAAATGCCTCTGGCTAGAAGTTAAACCCATCACTTTATCAAGCCTTTTCTTCACTGCCAAACAATTCTTTGCAGTTGGTTGCCTCTGTGAACTCATTTCGGGGTGAGGGACAGTATTATGTTCATCTCTAAACTCAGAGAGTAGGTGCTCAATAGCTGTCTTATGCATTTACCTGAAAGAGGAACATTTGCAAATGAAAGGATTTACAGCTTGCTGAGATTAACTGAAGATCCTCTCCCAAGATGAAAAGCAGCAGAGAGAACTATTGGCTCAGAAAGATGTGAAGGGCTAAAGAATATACCATGGAGCAAATGTGTTTTCAGGATCAGAAAGCAATTTTGATGAAGCAGGAGGTGTTAGTGAGCGCTTTCAGGAAAGGAGATGAAGAATTGAACAAAACTAAAAATGAGACACCTTAGAATTTGCCGTAGAACAAACAAGACAGGAGGTGATAATGCTGATGGTTCAGAGCGGTTCTCAAAGCAGATTTTCTCCAGTTTGTGAAGGGCACTGCCTCTCCTTCAAGAGAGACTAGGTTATACACACAGACATAGCCAGGGGGATTTGTCTACTGTAAAATAGCTAAACTAATATTAAGAGAAGAAAATCCACTCACAGCTGAAATATAAGTGGAACAAAGAGAAGAAACGGCAGGGTTGCAGGCAAGTCCGTACTCCCTACGGGAACCTGATTTGTGCTCTCTGCCTTGGGCTATGTCTTTCTCACAGTACAGCCAAGAAGCAGTGAAGGGATGATAGAAACTCAAACATTATACAGTGTCTATACAACATGCATATGTGTAAGGATGGCTTCAGTATCCCCCAGTTAGGGAAACTGAGGCACACCAGGTCCCCAATCTGCCAAAGGTAACAGAGGCTTGGAACAGAGCAGGTGAAGGTCATTCTTGGCTATTGTCTTAGAGTTTCCATTGCTGAGAAGAGACAGCATGACCAAGGCAGCTCTTATAATAAACATTTAATTGGGGTTGGATTTCGCTCTCAGACGTTTAGTCCATTATTATTACTGGGTTAAGCATGGCAGCTTGCAGGGTGACTTGATGCTGATAGAGCTGAGACTTCTACATCTTGGTCTGAAGGCAGCCAGGAGGAGTCTCTCTTCTGCATTGGGTGAAGCTTGAGCATAGGACCTCAAAGACCACCGCCACAGTGACACACTTTCCTCAAAGACAGCACCTCCTAATAGAGCTACTTCCCATAGGCCAAGTTTATCCAAACTACCACAGCTGTGTAGTGAGTTCGAGGGTAGCCTGGAATACGTGAGACCCTGTCTCAAAACAAAAACAAAAACCTCAATAACAATGCTATTATTGTGCATTTGTGTTAATAAGTGGCACTCTGAGTCTATAGAAATCTTAATATAAATGGTCTATCTTTATTTTATATTAAATTTGCGATTTAGCTGTCTTATCACCTATAGTGTGATTGTTGTTCCTTTATAAACCAATGTTTCTTGATTTAACTATCTTTTCTATTAAGTTTTTCAATATTGGAATTGGTGATTTACTTTCTTACCATATATTTATTTAAATCTTCAAGACGAAAAAGAATAATGTACTTAGCAATTATAGCACAATGTATTTCTAACCAGTTTATTGTGATGCATGGATTTTCCTTTGATCAGCTGGTGTTACTGTTCACCAGAGATCTTTCTAGTTTAAGATTCCTGTTCCTGTATGTTTCTGTGTTGATCTTCCCTCAGATGTCTCCTTTAGGAGGAATGGCATATCTGTGGTCCCTAATGTCATGCTGTTACATGTGTATTGTACTTTTTTAGGCTTTGACTTCCACCTTCTTTCTTGGTATGTGTGTGTTTGTGTATGTTTGTGTGTGTGTGTGTGTGTGTGTGTGTGTGTGTGTGTGTGTGTGTGTATGTGTTTTGCAGATATAAAGACTGGTTTTTCCCTTATGCAAGAAGATTGTTCTATCTGAAAGCTAAAATCAATATTGGTGGCACATCATTTACTATACTGGAAGTCAGACCATATAGGAATCTTGGGATGCACATACTCCACAGGTGCTGAGAAATCCCTCTTTTGTTGGCATTGACTTAAACAGTGCCCAAACCTCATTTGTTGATGACCCCTCTAGAGATAACTATAACATACCTCTTGGCTCTTCTATGCTTTGTTTATAGTTTTAAGTTGGAGCAGGTGTCATGAGACTGCAGAATACCTCTTGATAGAGTGAGACAAAAACCTCACAGTGTTTGATGAAATTGAAATATGGTCTGGATACTAGAGTACAGCTACTGCATACACAGTCCTTTATCCTCATATATGTGTGGAATTACATAAAGCCAGACCCTGACCTTTACCTGTCTGTGGCATTGCATAGAGAAAAGGGACTTAACAGAGACACATTCTGAATCACCAACCAATTCTCTTTCCTTCATATTTCCTTTATTTAATATATGATTTTAGTTTGGTTAACCAGACTTGTCTTGTCTTGTTCTCTCCCCACATCTTGTTTTTTTAAAAATATCCCTTTTCAAAGAACATGGATTGGCTTGGATCTAGTTTTTTTCCACCTCAATTTCCCAAGTATTGCTTTAGATCATCAGATTGCATTTATTTATCTTTAAAAACAATCTTTTCATAGTATCTTTATCTGAAACTGCCTTACTTCTTACCTTCATCTTTAATTACCCCATCTACTTATTTTTCTTCCCTTTATCCTCTGAGGTCTTAGGGATGGGAGGTGGTGAATTTGATCAAATTAAGAGATTCTTAAAAGAACTTGTCTTTGTGAAGCCCATCACCATGTTCGGCTAATATACACCAATTATACATTTTAATTTTAAAAAGTCTGAGTTAATCCTTTATAGAATCAGGGATCAGGATGACTCAGTTCTTCACTTTACCTCCACCCCAGACACTTAGAGATTGATGGAGATGCTTCTGCACCTGTACCCTGCACCTGCACATTCAAGAACAGGTACAGGAGATGTGAGTCACCATTCCCATCATTCTACCCCTAGGTCCAACCCAACAAAAGTCCTTCCACAGCTTTGTCAGGATTCTGGTAGAGCCAGACCTCTTCTGTGAGGTCTTCAGTTCTTCAAGGTGCCTGGTTCAGGAAACACTAAAACATGAAAGGAGTGGAGAGTGGAAGGAAAAACAACAACCTTCCAGCTCCTATGGGTTTTTAAAATTTCACTTGAGATAGAATAATAATAAAATAACAAAGGTAGGGGAAATTTAGGGAGGTGTGCAAAGGAAAGAAACCCCTCACCCAGGTATCTGGTTGAAGCCTCTTAGTATCAGTGGAGCAAGAATTTCTGCACAGGAAGTGACCTGATACCACCTCCCTGAGGACCAGAAAGCACCATGCAAGCTTTTTATTATTTTTTTTTTAATTGGATATTTTCTTTACTTGCATTTCAAGTGTATTCCCCTTTCCTGCCCCCCCAAACCCCATCACATCCCCCTCCCCCTGCTTCTATAAGGGTGTTCCTCCACTTACCCACCCACCCAGTCACCCACTCCTGCTTCCCCGCCCTTGAATTCCCCAACACTGGGGCAACAATCGAGCCTTCATAGGACCACGGGCCTCTCCTCCCACTGATGCCTGACAAGGCCATCCTCTGCTTACATATGTGACTGGAACCATGGGTCCCTCCATGTGTACTCCTTGGTTGGTGGTTTAGTCCCTGGGAGCTCTGGGGTGTTGGTTATATTGTTATTCTTCCTATGGTGTTGCAAACCCCTTCAGCTCCTTCAGTCCTTTCTCTAACTCTTCTGTTGGGGATCCCATGCTCAGTTCAGTTGACTGTGAGCTGAGCATCTACCTCTGTATTTGTCAGGCTCTGGCAGAGCCTCTCAGGAGACAGCTATATCAGGTTCCTTTCAGCAAGCACTCCTTGGCATCCACAATAGTGTCTGGGTTTGGTGACTGTATACAAGATGGATCCCCAGGTTGGGCAGTCTCTGGATGGCCTTTCCTTCAGTCTCTGCTCTATACTTTGTCTCTGTATTTGTTCCCATGAGGATTTTTTTCCCCTTTCTAAGAAGGACCAATGCACCCACACTTTGGTCTTCCTTCTTCTTGAGCTTCATGTAGTCTGTGAATTGTAGAAAATGTGGTACATTTACACAATGGACTACTACTCAGCTATTAAAAACAATGAATTCATGAAATTCTTAGGCAAATGGATGGAACTAGAAAATATCATCCTAAGTGAGGTAGCCCAATCACAAAAGAACACACATGGTGTGCACTCACTGATAAGTGGATATTAGCCCAAAAGCTTGGAATACCCAAGATAACCATGCAAGCTTCCTAAGAGATGAGGAAGCCAGCAGTCCTACCAAAGCATGCCATGTATAAATCACAAGATGACCAGCATGTTGTGAAAACCCTAAGGCTGCAGCAGTGGCATACATACCTTAGTGACTACCACTTTACCAAACCAGCATAATCCCCAACTACATTCTATACATTTGTCCTTAGATTGACAGAATAATGTAGTCCTCACTTCTCCTAAAGGAAACTTCTCACAACAGGCAGAGACCATTACAGAAAATCACAAGGGATGAAAAGGCAGTTGTGGAGCTCAGTCCTAGTAGATAAATCTACAAAACAAGTGCCACACCTAAAACTCATAGAACACTGCAGAAGGGGGGCAGGACGATTTTAAGAATCAGAGGATGAGGCAGTTTTCTATGAGGCTCTGTCTTCTAGAACAAGGCCAACATTGATAGACATGCCAAAGTGTATGGAGGAAAAACTAGAAAGCCTGAACCCTACACAAGGAACTGTAGATAATTTCCCCATATTCTCTTCAATTGGGTTTGGTGTATCTGGTTTTATGTTGAGGTCTTTGATCCAAGTGGATGAGTTTTGGGCAGGGTGATAAATATGAATCTATTTGCATTCTTCTACATGGAGACATCCAGTTTGACCAGCACATTTGTTGAAGATGCTGTTTTTCCCCCAGTGTTTCTGGCTTCTTTTAAAAAATCAGGTATTCATACCTATTTTGGTTTGTGTCTGGGTTTTCAATTTAGTTCCATTGATCAATATTTTCCCTTGTATGCCAATACCATGCAATTTTTATTAAAGCTCTGTAGTACAACTTGAGATCAGGGATGGTGATACCTCCAGCAGTTCATTTATTGTTTACCACTGTTTTAGCTATCCTGGGTTTTTGATGACTGCACTGGTGTAGGAAATGACTATTTGAACAGAACACTGATAGCACAGGCACTAAGAACAACATTTAATGAATGGGACCTCATAAAACTGAAAAGATTCCGTAAAGGTGAAGAGTTAAAATAAAAATGCAGGCAAGCCCAGGATAAGCCTAGACACTCCCACCTTCCCCCTCCCCTCCTCTCAGCCCAGATTAGCCCAGACACTCCCGCCTTCCCCCTCCCCTAACTCAGGGGCAGCTTGACCAAGGATATTCTGTTTTTCCTGCCATAAGATAAAAACAAACCACAAGGACATTTATGTAACTGAAACCCTGTATTTTTCCCTGATGCATGGAAAATTCCATCTGCTCTTTTCTATAAATGCTTTTAATTTTAGCTGATAGGGGTCGACTCCTCTTGTCTCTGCATAGACTATGAGTCGGCCCTAGTGCACTAGAATAGGCCCAAATAAACCTCTTGCATTTACATCAAGAACGGTCTCTCGTGCGTTACTGGGGGGTTCGCCATCCCGAGACTTGAGTGAGAGTCTCCCCTCTTCGGGGGCCTTTCATTTTGGGGGCTTGGCCCGGGATTTGCGACCACCCCTAACTCCCGAAGACCCTCTTGGAGGTAAGTAACTATATGTCTGATTTGTCTGTTTGCATCGGTGGCATCTGTGTTAGATTGTTTTGTTTGAGAGTGCACTCTATCTGGTTTTGCGATCGCACGGTGAGTGATTGCCACCCTGGGAGACGTCCCAGGAGGTCTGGGGTACCCCAGGAACGCCTGGGAGATTCCCATCTGGGTGCCGGAGAGGACGCAGTCCTCCCGGCCGTCTGGTTTTCTGTATTGGTTTTGTTTGTCTCAGTGGAAACGGGCCCTTGTCAGTCTTTGTCTGTTTTCTGTCCTCCTCTTTTGTGGCGCCTACTTACGGTTTTGCTTGCCAGCCTCTGGGCACTTCCGTGCCACCTGTAGGCCTCTGGGCCACCTGTCTGGGCACTT
>JAPYYD010006003.1:0-11550 GCA_028551405.1 Uromys caudimaculatus
ACGCTACCAGCGCCGCCATTTCCTCATCCTCACTCTCCGATTCTGACTCGGAGCTGCTTTCAGTCTTACGACTCTCTGATCTTTCTTCCTGTAACATTTCTAACGTGGCCTGGCCTTTCTCCACTGCCTCCTGACAATTCTTTTTATCCTTTAAACAACCACGAATTAGAAATCATACTGGTTTCACTCCTGCCTTCAGAGTTAATAGCAGAAGCTCCTGAAGGGCTAAAAAAATTGAATGTGACTGAGAGGTTCCCATCCTAACAAAATGAAACTAGTTGCAAATCCGCAAGCCTTATAGTCACTCCCTGCGAGTGAACCTCTAGCTGCCTACCGCGGACTTTATCGTACCACTTACCAGTAGCTTACCGAGCGCTCCCCTGACTGCAGAGCGTTCTGATCTCGCCTTTGGAGGTTCCCCGTACGGGCCACCACTTGTCGCGACCCTCGACCAGCAAGGATGATGCAACACTCGGAGATCTTCGCAAAGCAGTTTATTCAGGCCTTGTTTAGGATTCTTTTCTTTTCCTTTCTCTTTTCCCCATACTACCGGTCCCTAGCTTATAAGCTTCACTCATCACCAATCACACAATGCTACGTGGCAGGCAGGCATAGGTTGCCAAGAGGCAACCAGCAACCCATAATAGTTGTTTACGGCAGGAACACAGGAAACAGACGCCATCTTTAAGGCGCGGCCATTACCGCTCACCACAGTTGCTTATAGGAGCAGGTATGAAGCCTGCCTACAAGACATGTGGGTGACTACATCACTGAAGAAGAATCTTCCTCTACCTGAACACATTACCAGTTTATGTATCCTTGGGGAAGGACGAGTCCTCTTGTATCTAGTACACAGACTTACACGCTGCTTGGAGAGACACCTCCTGTATCCCTTGTGACTTGTGACTTGATGGCATTTGTCTTGCATGACCCTGTGTCCCATCTCTAACACCTCAAACAACAAAAACAAATAATAACTCCAATAACAAAAACCACCTGGAGGGGGATGCCTAAAGGTTTTTGCCTTCTCTTTGCCTCAATTCTTGAGTACAGAGGGAGGCTGTGAGGCCAGGTGTCCACTGGGTATCTAATGTTAATTTTATCTGGAGGTAAAACATGTGGGGGGCCCTTTGGATCCTCAAGTGCTTAGGAACTGCTTTTCACCAGGCTTGGATACATGCCTTCATGCTGTAACTCCTGCATTCATGCCTCTCTGCCTACCTCTTTTGAGTATAGAAGGGTGGCCCCAAGAAGAGCTGATATCTAAGAACTCATGTTTATCCTCAGTGTCTGACCCTCTTCTTGCTCTTGCTAATCACAGGAATTCCTTCATCTTAGTTTAATGAAATGTACAGCACATAGTTGTTGCCTAGAGTTACCCAACTGGACAAAGCACACCAAAATTTCCCGATTCTAACTAACTTAATGCCTAGTGGTCAGCCTATTTCCATCTCACTTTGACCAGTTCTTTCCTCCATCCTTTGATAACCACTATTCTAGTCATCATTTCTAATAGCTTAACTTTTAGGTTTCATATCCAAGTATTATTGCTGTCTAGGAGAACAGGAATGGCTTCATTTTCTCTTCCAATTGAAGATCTAAAAGGCATGAAAGAAGTGTTACCAGAAATCTTGGTGAGTCCCAGGAGAACCATCATGTGATTCCTGGGAAGTCAGAGTCCCCTTTTTGGGGTTTTTAGTCCCATTGCTAAGCAACTTTAAAAACAGATAAAAACTGAAGCTGGAAGGGAAAGAACTACTCAAATGGAAGCTAAAGGGAAATTTATCAGCACTTAAAGGGAAATCCCAGGGTGGGCAAGTTGCAAATCTCACAGCTGCCAACAAGGAATGAACAAAGGAAGGAAGGAAGGAAGGAAGGAAGGAAGGAAGGAAGGAAGGAAGGAAGGAAGGAAGGAAGGAAGGAAGGAAGGAAAAGGAGATGTGAAGAAACAAAAGCCATGTGGCTTGAGATAAGCAATTCAAATGTCATAGTTACTCACAGAGTTTAAAGGTATACTTAGGCTCTGGCCAGCCTCCAAAAGAAAAAGATTAAAAAGAAGAAAAACAAATAGTTTCCCCTTTCTGAATCGGGAGTCAAAAAGGTGGCTGACCCAACTCAGTCTCATGGTGGGCTAGTCTCAGCTCCAGGGACTACACTAGTGAGCAAGAATTCTCAGAAGGAAACACACATTAATTTAAGGAAAAACACCTCCCTAGCTAGGTTCTTAACCAGCCCTACTAGCCTAACCCTTAAGGGAGGAAAGTAGGGCATGTCTCTACCCACAAGTAGATTTCATTCTTACAGTACTACCCTGGTGTCTTTGTATGCCTGCCATATGTCATTTAACATTAATCTCCAGCTCTATGTTGCTATAATGATAGATTTCTTCCTTCTTGCAATTGAACCTTCTTGCAATTCTTCCCCTGTTTCAGAAAAGCTGTACAGAACTAAGAAAAGTGCTGTGCTCATAATTTTAGTTTATCATAGTCAAGGATACACATGAGAGCTCAAGTAAAGGACACAGAGAAAGTTCTATGAGGTCCTAAAGGTGCACAACTCTTCCAAACACTGATGTTCAAACATGTGAACCTCATATTGAGTGCTGAGTTTCTATTGAGACTTTCTTACATAGCTTCATTATTTTGGATTTTTGGTCTTATAGCTGAACTTAATCTCAATCCTCCCTCACTAAAGAATTAAGCTACTGTCAACAGTCTCAAATTTCATATCTAATCTTAGAATCTTTCTGTTGTAACCAACCTCTACTCTGAAGTTTGCTTGGAGCCTATCATAAAGCCTGTTAACACAGACTCAGGTACGAGTCAAATTGCCCATGAGTTACTAAGGTTACTTAAGCATTTTGAAGCTTTATTCCAGGAATCAAGGGCAAAGACCAAACAAGTTATCTAATATGAATCGAGAATTTGGTCCCATCTTTCTCTGTCCCTCCTTTCTTTTTTAAATTTCTACAGCATTTAATTACCATGATATAGGTATTGTGGATACTGTGAAAATCCTTGACATGTTAAAATTTTATATTTTAAAATACTGTAGAATTGGGTTTTTTTGTTCCAATGTGATTTGAACTTCCTGTCTTGCCTGAAATGTTCATAAATCCTGAGAGAAGGGGAAAAGTCAAATTAACCCATCATTTATTAGAATGAAGTTCCTTCATGTACTTAAGAGATGAGTGTCATTGGTCTCCTCCATGCTGCTAATTGTCTTTAAACAACTTCTTCCCAAAGTTCTTTTTCAGAGCCAACATCACCTCTTTGTTCCTAAGAGTATATATCAGTGGGTTCAGCACTGGGGTGACTGCACTGTAGATAATGGCCACCATCCGATCCTCACTCATGGAGGAGGCTGATGCTGTGGCAGGGCGGATGTATGTGAAACCAACAGGTCCATAGAAAAGACAAACCACCATAAAGTGAGAGGTGCAAGTGGAGAGAGCCTTCTTAAGCATTCTGCAGGACCGGTTCTTGAACAGAAGAAAGGCAATGATGTAGAAATAGGAGAGGAGTATGAGGAGGAAGGCACCCATGGATATACTGCCTGTGACAACAGAAAGAAGCCACTGGTTGAGCACTGTGTTGCCACAGGCCACTTCTAAGAGGGGCTTGACATCACAGAAGAAGTGACTAAGTTTGTGAGAGTGGCAAAAGTTCAAGTGAGCAGTCATGACAGAATGCAGCAGAGCATAGAGGAAGCTGGTGAGCCAGGCTGTAGCTGCCAACAGGATGCACAACTGAGGATTCATGATAGCAGTGTAGCGGAGTGGGCTGCAGATGGCCACAAAACGGTCAAAGGCCATCACAGCCAACAAGATGGCCTCCGTGCTTCCCAGAAAGTGGAAGAAGTAGAGCTGAGTGATGCAGCCTAGGAAAGATATGGTCCTATGCCTCGAGAGAAGGTTGATGAGAACCTTGGGAAGAGTCACTGAAGAATAACAAATATCCAGGCAGGAAAGGTTTCCTAGGAAGAAGTACATAGGGGAGTGGAGTCTTCTCTCCAGCGTGACAATCATTAATATCACTCCATTTCCAACCAAATTCAGCAAATAAATGGTTAAAAACATCACAAAAAAAATGGGCTGCAGTTTCTGAACACTGGTCAGGCCAAGCAAGAGGAACTCATCCACTGAAGTGGAGTTCTCCATCACTAGGGGAAAATATAAGGAAAGCAATATGTTGTTTTTCTGAATTTAAAGCATTACACTGAAGGAACTAAGTGAAACATAAGATGACCCTATGGAGGAACTTAGGGTGCGTGTCTATGTAAATAACATTTGGGAATCATGAACTCATTCACTTAAAACAGAATTAGAGACCAGTACACTAAATAAATTCTGAACCTGTAAAATGGTGTTTGACTAATAAGTGAAGCGTGTTAGGACTAAACCACATATATAAGGTCACTTTTAACAGAACCTTACCATAACCTCATACAAAGCATTAAAACCAAGGGCTAAACCTGTTGAAAGCACACAGACTAAGGGAATAATTATTTATCTTCTGTTTTAGGTCTTGAGAATCATACAGATATGACCTAGTGAAAATTTCTCCACTTCTCCTGGACCCAAGCAGTCAATGATGGATCTCTACATCCTCCTTGACCACCTAAATCTTTCAAGAAATAAAAGGAAGATTATGATTTTGAGGTCAGCCTAGGATACAATGTGAGACTATGTTTCAATAGAGGGAGAGAGAAACATAGAAAAAGACAAGGTGACACAAATTATAGGGAGAGAGAGAGGGAGAGAGAGGGAGAGAGAGACCACAAACTTCATGTAAGTAAAGGAAATGTAATTTTCACTATAGGATTGCAGCACAGCTGTGGGGCTATGAGTGTAGCTGATTAAATCTTGAAATACTGAGAGCTTGTAGAAATGTGGCAACACCTCACTTTCAGCCCAAAAGAATACCCCACAGTGAGATTTCCTTGAAAGGAGGGGAGCTAGCAGGAAGAAGACAAGGCACAACATAAACAATGAGGATGAAGGGAAGAAGGACACAGTAAATTAACAAAGAAAACTGCCATTTGAAAAAGAAAGCAACCACACAAGCTCAACAGAAGGAGGAGCCCTCAGACTGTGTTGAGGCATTGGGAAAGAATATGGGCTATTTTCTACTACCATCCACAAGAGTCTCTACTAGTTAGTGATTCAGAATGTCAGAATCCAGTACAAACTCCCAGTAAATAGCTTTAAATTTTAAAAGAATGAAGACTATGCAGTCAAATTTACAATCAGGGGATACTTTTACATACCTCTCAATAGAACTGATTAAGTAAACAGCCAAAAAGTATGTAAGAATATGAAAACCTGAACAACATATTTAATCAATTTGGTTAAAACATTTAAAGTGTTGAACAAAAAAATAAAAGAATTCATTATATTGTTGAGGCACATTGGACATTTACTAAGCCAAGCATAGACTGAGTCTTATAAAAAGCTTGAAGTCTTTTTATTATGTTTTGGTTGGTTGGTTGGTTGGTTGGTTGGTTGGTTGGTTGGTTTTATTTCAGAAAGCAGAACTATTCAAATGGTTCTTTGAAACATGAACCTGAAGAAAAATAAGATGGAAAAAATAAAAATAACAGGAGTTTTACAATAAAAACAATGTGAGGTCTGGTGGTGAGGGATCATCCTCTTGAGGATCAGGGGAGGGGGAACGGGCTGAGGAATTTGGGGGGGGCGCAGGAGAGGGGCAACAGCTGGATTGTAAATTAAAAAAACCAAATGTACAATAGAGAAAAATAAACAGAGATAAAACTGTTATTTTAGAAGATTATGAAAATAACTAACTCCATCAGAATCAGAAAATTATAAGGAAGGGGATCTAAAAATATTACTAAGTGCTTCAAACTAAGTAGCATCACTTAAATAACCTATAGATAAAAAGGGAAACCCAAATAGAAACTAGAAAATACGTTGGATGGTTAGGAAAATGAGACATATCAAAGTTTTGTTATGTAGTGAAAACAATAAGGAGAAACACCATTGGCCTTAAATTCATATATAAGAAAATGATAAACATTGAAAAACCATGTAGAAATAATAAACCTTTGCAGTGATAGGCATGTAACTAGCATGACTTGATCATTATAAAATAGCATACATATAACCTCACATTGGGGTTGGACAATAGTGATGCATGACTTCAATTCCAGCATTTAGGAGGCAGAGGCAGGTGGATCTCTGTGAAGTTCAGCCTCCTCTATATAGCAAGTTCCAGACCATCTAGATAACACAGTAAGGCTCTACCTAAAAAAATCAAACTCACACCACAGTCATGAATATGTACAATTATGTGTTAATAGAAAGCAAAATAGAATAAATGGAAGTATCTAAATTTTCACTTCCTAAAGCTAAGTAAATAAGTGAATGAATGTGAGAAACTTGACCTGAAGAAAATAAGATGGAAATAATAAAAAGTAACAGGAATTTTACAACAAAAACAAATGTACAATGGAGAAAATTCAACAAAGATAAAGCTGTTATTTAAAAAGATTATGAAGATGATAAACTACACGAGATGCATGCTACCAATTCAAAAGACAGTCTCTTTGTAGATATGATCACTGTTAAAAATGTAGAAATTAAATCAACCAAATTTTAACAAACACCATATCATGTGTTTGTTAATTAGAATTTACAGCTGCAGTTGCACTGTAGTTCTTTCAAAACTTCATCCTTTTCCTCAGTAAACTGAAAATGTATAATATACTCACATTATATGTGTGTGTGTGTGTGTGTATGGTTAGGAAAATGTATATATACACACACATATACTTATATATGTTTGGGTATGTGTGTATAATATATTCACAAAATCTTATACATTAATGTTTGTAGGATAGTCACTTATAAAAACCAAAACCTCAAAGTAAAACAGAAGTCCTTCAGTGAATAAATAGCAAAGCAGAGTGTTATTATATGCAAGAGAAAACAATTTTTCAATATGGAACGAACAAACTGGATGTGGTGCCTCATATTTGCAATCTCAGCACTTGAGAGGGTGAGGGAGGAAAGGGGGGTTGCCATGAGTTCCAGGCCAGTCTGAGCTATATAGTGAAACTCTTTTAAAGGCAAAAACCATTACAAGGAAGGAATGGACAATTCAGTGAAATACCTCTGTAATCTGTTTAATTTTAGCCTCTCCCAAGAAGTTTTACACTCAGGTTTTGTGTTAATGTAGCATGCTTTTAAGTGGGTAGTATTTAGAAACTGAGAAAAGATAAGTAGTTCCCAACACTGTGCAATGAGGTGTAAGAAGGGGCAGATGTACAGCTGTGGACATCAAAGAATAATGACTGATACCCATGATCACACTATTCTGCACTTTCAGTGGAGTGGCAGCTGTGAGGACACATGATGAAATTATGAAGACATAAATACAAACACAGAACGGGTGAGTGCAAGGGCATCTGGGTAATCATTAGAGTGATGAATTGCAGCAGTTTATTAACCTCCTTGTGCCCTCTGTTTGTTACCTATGGAAGAACAGACTACAGGAACACAGTATGTCTGCATTGTTTAAGGTCTGCATGTTGCAAAGACTATATACTTAGGATTGTAGTTCCTATGTTTGACAGCAACAAAATGTTTACAAACAACTTATATTTCTTTGAGGCTATTAAAATAGGAATTTGTCAGTATGGGATTTTGTACTATTTATATGAAGATAAATTTTCAATTATATTAGCCTTATTAATTTTTAATCACATGTATTATAATTACAACTTACCTGTCCAAGTCCCTCAACACGTTGAAAATTACATATTATACCATTAAGCTCATTTGACCATTTTAAACACAAGTGAATGGAAATAATCTAAACACCAAAAACTATGATTAAATTATTACATATATAAAAGGAAATATATGCAGAATTTAAGTATATATGTGTATATAAATATGCTCAAACTAAAACTTAACTGCCAGATAAACTCAAAAAAATACAAAAATCATACATACTTTTAGGTATGTATTCATACAGATGCACATATAGGGCATATATTCAAAATTCCAAAATGATTTGTTGAATGACAAAATCAAGATTGAGTACAAGATGATCAATGTGCTGAGATTTCTGATTGAATCTTCTTTTGTGGGTAGAAAACCCCTCTAAACATACGAGGAGAAAAAACTAATGGTTGTGACCTCTGGGAAAAAAGGCCTTGATGGCAGGTGGACTAAGGTACAAGGAATGCACACCTTCTACAACATTTTTAATTTTGCAAAATATTAACATATGTTATAAATATAAATTAAACCATTAAAGTTGAGAAATGGGCTGGGTATACACAATTTTTAATCCACTTATCACATTCCAGAACACTGATATTTGGAGTGACTCATGATCCATACTTTGCAATCTAGGAAAAAGAAATTATTTCTGCACAGCCTTTTCACTGAAGAACAATAAAGTAAAAGGCATAAAGTAGAAATTTCACCAATCCTACAGTCAGTTATTCTAAGTATAGATTCACATTTTTCTTCCTTGCCACAGCATACGATCATTGGAGATTTTCTTAATTACAATATATTCTTTCAAATCTTTGCAATTCCTACACCATACGAAAGCTGGGTGGACTTAAAATGGTGAATCTTTTTAGCAATTCATTCCTATCATAAGTGACTGGTACCATCAATAATGTTCCTAATGCATTTACTAAGAAGTATAAAATACATCTGGAGACTTAGAATAATATTATTTCCACTCATACCCAAGTAATACTTCTTTTAAAACCCAACTGGCATTACTGTTACCTCTGTCTAATGCTCTGAGCTCTCCATTGTCTCCCATGCTATTTGAAGGTCTAACACACTGTGGTTAACTAGAAGACACTGCACCACTTTCCTCCTCTTAACTTGTGCATGTCACTTCATTCCGCTTCATTCAGCTTCCTGTCTCAACCACACAAACCTCCAAGTCAGCACCAGTTCTTGACTGGGGTGAATATTACTCACTTGATAAACCTACATGGATAATTCCTTTGTTTTTATCCTAAACTCAGTGCTTTTCTGACTGTCTCATTGTAAGCATACACACACACACACACACACACACACACACAATTGTTGACCTTCTCTGATCTGTTGTTATCAATAGACTGTATCTTAATTTGTATTGAGTTTTATTACATTTATTCAACATGAATGCAAGTTCTAGGAAGAAACAAAAATGCTGTCTAGGTTTTTCTTCTAATACTGTAACCTCATCATCGAAAACAATACCTATCATTTATACCTGCCCTCTGTACATTTACTAGTCTTACTAAGAGCCTAATATTACCTATACAGTGTTTCATAACAAATCTCATGAGATCATATTTAAATTTTATCACAGTTTGCTTCTACACTTTATCCACAAGGTTCCACTGACTGTGATGCTAAACTTAAAGATCATCAGGGTACATAGAAACAACACACCAAAACACAGGGATCTATGCCCTGGACTAAGTAAATGACTTTAGCAATAGAGGGACAAGGGTTTGGGCATTTTGTTGTCCTGCATGATGTATTCAGAATAGTCACCATCAGAAGCAGTATGGAAATTTCATTACATTATCAGTGAGTCAGCATAGACAGCAAGGAGACGCCTGCTATGAACAGATGTGTGGGAGAAATGTTCTAAATATAACTGTTGAAGGTGGGGCATTTCAAGAATCAGGAATCATATTAACAGACACACATGGCAAGGGATTTGAGATTATGTACAAGAAAGGATGCAAGAACTAAATGCTATTACAGTTCACAAACCATATGAATTTTTCAGGTTATACAATCATCCCTCTTCCATTAAAAACACAACTACTGTGTTATGTGTTTATTTAACTCCAAATACAACCTAACTTGTTACAACAGTGGAACACTACCTGATTCTCTGATGGACAAGACTTTAACAGAAAATTCAGAAAAGAGGTGAATCCTAATGCTTTGTTTGCTCTCTTCTCCCTTCTCTCATTCTTATATAACAGTTGTGTCCAACATTATCATCAGATCCACTAAAGTCTCTCTCTCTCTCTCTCTCTCTCTCTCTCACAGACACATACACACATACACACACACACACACACACACACACACACACACACACACTCACACACTGCTTTATATTTATAACATATCAAATGCTTGATCACACAGCCTATCCTGAGATCAGAAAATCCCAAACACACCATGAGTGCATGTCAAAAAAATCTATAAACAAATTAAGAAATAAGAGACTTCCACACAGTGACTTATACAGACCTACTGTGTCTATGATGTAATTTTCATGAACTGCCATCAAAGATGGCCCCCAGTTACATTCACTCACCCATTGCTGTGGTCTGAAGTTACTTTCATCAGTGTGGGGAGGGGGGTCCATGTGAAGGCACATTCCACATAAGTCAAGCTCTTACCATTTGGAGGAACTACACCCTCTGCACATATGTAACAGTTGCTCAGCTTGGTCCTCCTGTGGGATTCCTAATACTGTGAGCAGGGACTGTCTGTGACTCTGGTACCTGTCTTTGGATGCCCTTACCCTAACTGGGCTGCCTTATCTAGCTTCATTAGGGGAAGATGTGCTTAGTCCTCGCTGCCACTTGAAATGCCAAGGAGGGTTAATATCCATTGGAGGATTCCCCTTTTCTGAAGAGAAAGGGAAGGGAGGGGAGGAGGAGGGACTGGGAGGAAAGGAAGGAGGAGAACCTGTGATAGGGATGTAAAGTAAACAAATAACTGAAATAATAGGTTTTTCTTAAAACAAGTGGTCAAAATGTTCATCTGGGCTACATCGAGTTTTTCACACATATAGGACACCTAGTCTAAAGAAGGAAGTGAGTGAAGGATGGGGAAAGGGAGGGAAAGAGAGAGATAGAAATGGGGGAAAATCAGAGAAATTTTCTGCCAAAATATTGCCCATTATTCCAAGCTGCTATGCATACTTTAGAATGGATATATGAACTTACTTATAATTATAATTATAATCTCAGTAGACCTTACCTTGTGTTCTGACAGAGAGAAGACCAGAACGAACCCTCTCATACTTCCCCAGCAGCATCTTGGGCATTAACATCATGGCGTTTTCTCTCCAAGGAACCATTCTGTCCAAGTATCATTTCCCATAAGAATCAATTATTTCTTTTCTTTTTGTTCTAGTCATTTTATTCACATTAAAAATAATAAAATTTTGGTAAAACCTATTGCCAATTACAAGGGAGAAAAGGGTAGTTGTAATATCAAAGATGGGCAACACCACAGCAGTCTGAGAAATCCAACATGTAGTCAATACAAAACATCATGAAAGTTAGAGCAATATACCGCAAATGAAGCTGAGTTTTACAATCACTGTTGATCATTTATCATCAAACATGGAGACTGAGCGAGGCATGGTGGCACACACCTTTGATCCCATCCCTCAAGAGGCAGAAGTAGACAGGTCTCTGTGAGTTCAAGGCCTACCTAATCTACAAATCTAGACCAGGACAGTTAGGACTGCTAAACCCTGTGTCAAAAAAACAAAACAAGAGAAAACAACATGGAGCCCCAGCAGTGCA
>JAPYYD010006004.1:0-11550 GCA_028551405.1 Uromys caudimaculatus
GTGTGTTCAAACAATTGAACAAGACATAGATATACTCCAAGGGAACAAAAGCAAATAGCTAGGGGAAATGAGTAATCCAATTCAAAATACAAAAACAAAATTCATAAAGAAATGGAATTGCTGAAGAAAATCTAAGCTGAACTGATGTTGGAAATTAAAAAAACCCTCAATGAGTTTCATTAAAACCTCAGTGGAAAGTCTCATTAAAAGAATAGATTGCACAGACAATATAATATTCTGGCTTAGTGAAAATCAGTAAGAATTGGAACACACAGTACACTTCAGTGATAAAATTTTTAAAGGATTATGGATGTACATTGGAAAAACTTTGGAACAGGATAGTGGGAAATACTTTCAAATTGTGTTCTTAGAAGAAGAATATAACAGAAAACCTCTTAAAACTATATAGAGATGCATATACAGATTCAAGAGTCCTATAAAATATCACATTTACAGGATGATCAGAGAAACATCATGAGATAGGCAAGATACTAAAAACAAAGAATACTGAAACCACATTGAAATATGCAAGAGACAATTGTAGGCTCCTTAGAATAACTCATGATTGCCCCAATTCCTGGATCCAGTTATTACTACCTAAGATAATTGTCATTCTTCCTTCATATGTTTTGAGAAAATGGGCAGTAATAGAGCCGAAACTCTGGGTGTTAGAAATGCAGCATTTTCTATAAAACAAGTTTGTATCTTGAGAGTTTTTCAAAGTTGATTGGCTGGTTGAATTTGATATGTATTTGGTTGGAAATTCATCTTCGCTTACTAGATTTAAATTATTTTCTCAGAAAATATGCATAACCAAGTAAATTATGTACTATTATAATCGAATGAAAGAAATTATTCACATTCTTCCATCTTAGGCAACTCTCACTTTTAGATCTTTAATTGCAATTCAAATTGCAATCTTCAAATTATTCACTAATTAAAAATATGAACATGACAAAACTAAGTTATTTGCTCTCAAAATCTAGTTAGAGAATGATATCGATGTTTAGTTGACTGCCCCCACCCATAAATGCAAACATAAAAGCAACATAATAATATCATCAACAAGGCAGAGGCTTCAGATTGCACAAATTTATTGGATTAAAATTTCAGGTTTCAAATAGGTGTGAATGAACACTAAATAGCTGATACATATTTCAATAGCATTATACATGTGTCATAAAATGGATTATGCATTAATATAAGATCCTAACAGAAGTAGAAGTGTTAGTGGGAAGACAAAAGAAAACGATAGAAGATGAATAGGATACATGTCTATAGGACATAGAGATTTTGATTTTGATATTGTAAGAATCCAGAGAGTTAACCATTTAATTCCTAGAAACCAGTACCATAGATTGTTCTATAACAAGAAGGTTGAAATCTTGTAGAAGCCACATAAACTGGGTAGTAGAACCGGGACCCATAACTCAGAGAAGGGAAGTTATAGACTCCGCACTTCAGGGATCTGAAGCCACTGGATCCACAGCCCACTGGGTAGCAGCTTGTAGATCCATAGCCCAGGGAACTGCAGCTCCTGGACCCAAAGCCCAGAGAGCCAGCATATGTCCCCTGGCAGGGACTGCAGGGTGTGGAGATCCTGGGGTAGTAGCATAGCTTCTGGCAGGGGCTGGACACCACGTAGGTCCTCTGGCAGCTGGTGGGTTCAATGCAGGTCTCCTGGCAGCGACTGTTGAGAGAGGAGCTCAGCTGGCAGGGGCTGGGAGAGCAGCTGGTAGTGGTGTAGACCAGGTTGCTGGGGTAGGAAGATCCACTGCAGGAACCTGAGGAGGGAAGGCAGCTCCTAAGGGAGCGGAAGGAGAAGTTTCCAGAGCAGCAGTTGTAGGCCATGTTGAGAGAAGATGGAAGTTATGCTGGATGTTACTGAGAGGACTCTGAGTTTGAATATCACCCAGTGGAGAGCGTGGTTTATATACTCTCAGTAGTAGGTGTGGTACCCAATAGGGTTACCCTTGATGCATTTGTGTGCTTCCTGATTTACAAATGTGCAGTTGTCCTTGAATATTTTTCTGAATAGTGTATTTATGGATGTTGCAATTTTCTTATAGCTATGCCAATGAGCCAGTCATGGATGCTATGACTGTTTTACACTGATACTTATTCATGGTGTCCAGGAAAAAAAAAAACCTGTTTTTCCATAAGGCCTGAATTTTATGTCCAAATATTCTGAGGAATAAACTTTTCTTCCATAGGAGGAGATGTGAAGAAATCGCTCTTGTTTTAGTTATTGAATTGCAAGCATCACTTTGGGTTCCCCTTTAAACATCAACTTTTGTCATCATTTCTCATTTTCCATGATTATTCTCTGTGGATTCATAGCATTTCCCATGTATATCACCTGTACTAGCTAGGGCAGAGCAAAATAAATTGAATGAGAATATCCTAATAGCAGAGAGAAAACACAGTGAGTAAAGTGTGGGGGCTAAAAGGATGGTAGAGAAGAAGAGTCACAAGCACAGGGCATTTTAGGCCCCTAAGAATGGAGTCAAAAAGTGATTAAAGGAGACCATTTCCTATCCTATGTGTCTGACATGGCCTGAGGGGACACTGGATTCTCATCTGATTTGTACCAACATGGACAAGTCAGTTTTAACTCTTCAGGGAAAAGGAGGCTCAGTTGTGCATTCCATAGAAGTTTGGTTTGCTTCTATGATCCCAGGGAGTGACTAAGTTTAGGTAAAGTAAATAATTTCCTGAAGATGCTAATGGTAAGCTATAACACAAGGTGAAGATGGTGGACATAAAGGAAACACACGGAGGCTCTATGGCTCTAGGAACTTTTCGTTTTGTTGAGCTCTTAGGAGAGAGACTGGCAAAGAAAAACAAATTCAAAAGTCTCAACAAATCTAATCGTACACAGCTTTGAAAATTAAAATGGTTTTTGATAGATATCAGAATTGAGACACATATTTTGTCTTCAACGTGTGAAATAGGGTTGAGAAAGAAAATCATTTCAATTGTTTGCTTATTTATAAAAGCTCAGAGTTTTGATTTGGAATCTCTGTGCAGGTCACATCTAAATATCTACTAAGTGCACCTTTAATGTTCTCACATAACCAAACATACTTCAAGAATAAAAGTAACATAAAAGACTAGTTTAAAAAATGATTGCTTAATGTTAGCAGATGAAAGGATGTATTGATCTATCAATTTGAGGAATAGACTATTATTTATTTAAAAATCCTGACCATTCATGGCAATGCAATGTTTTCTACACCAACATCTAAAAAATAACCTACAATACTACCATATAAATATTCAAGTTACACGTTAAAAGCCAGTGAAATCCAGACTTATTGATAATGATAGACTAGCAAGTTGTGAAAATGGTGATTGACAAGCTATGGAAAACCATGGCTCCCAAGAGTTACATGGGTTACACATGATTTTTACATTTACTCTTTTCCATGTTAATTGTTGGAATTGTTCCATTTGGCTGGATAATATCAAGTAATATATGTATTACAGTTACAAATGAACTTCCTTGTACCCTTCTCAATCTATTGTCAAGATGTCTGGCTTTTATTATCACTGTAACAACAGTCAAAGCTTTGGATAGCTTTATTAGGGTGTTTAGGACCAGGTTATGATATCAAATTTTCAGAGTTTGAAAAACTTGCCATGTTTAATATGAAGTGGTTCTTATCTTACCCTAGGTGATATGTATTTCCACCAAAGGTCTGTCATGTTATTTAGGATGTTGTTTCATTTCGTCCTTCATTAAAGGTGTAAAAAAAGGGTGTATTATTAGTATGGTTAAAAGTTATTTAAAACAATTGCATTTCTATTCACAAAACTGAAATATCAACAAGTTCATTTGCTAGGAATAAGTGGTAATTTTAAAAGCAGCCACATTTCAATTTTATTCTTATAAAGTGTACATGGTTATATGAGGAGAGGGCCAAATTTGTCTTAGCAGACATTATTTGGATATAGGTTAGATATAAAGTACTAAATAAAACTCTGATATTTTATTTGCTTGTTTTGTTTTATTAAATCACAAACTTATTACTAAGGTTTTTCATGTAATATATTTTGATCATTTTGCTTGTTTCTAATTATTTGAAGATCCTCTTATTCATTCAACTTCATGTTCTCTGTCTTTGTTTCACCCTGTCTCATTCAAAATGTAAACAAAAATCTAAAGTACACATGCAATTGAAAAAAATTATTTATCAACTCCTCTTGACATGGCCAAGAAACAAACATCTATGTGAATTCTCTGGTACCTAACCATAGGCTTTATTTTTAAACAGTGCAAGCATAATTTGATGTATTCATGTTTTGCACACTGTTGTCTTATCTAGAATCTCCCGCATTTGAGAGGACTCAGGACAAAGAGGTAAGACAGAGACTGATAGAATCACAGGGTTGTGATGCAGCCCCTCAGTTCTGTCACTTGTGATCACAAAAGCTTCAATTGTCTTCTTCTCTGTCTTCCTGCTTTCAACCTCATTTGACTTTTCTTGGCTTATATTGTTTCCCTGGCCTTAGAGTTGAACCACATGGGTAATGTTATACAATTCATACAGAATATTGGAAAATAAGAAGGATGGGAACAAGCAAGACCCATCTTCAGTAGATTCCATAGAAAACACAAAGTAATAATCCTAATTCATTAACAAGAAGCACAGCAAATTACTGCCATGCCACACATGGAGAAGAAAAGTATTTTCCTCATAACATCCTATGACAAAACCCATAAAATTTATGTCATGAGGAAAAGAGGAAAAGGAGGGATTTCTTTCTTGAGGACGTAATAGAATAGTCATTACTATAAAACAGGCCTGGCATCTCTGGCCTAGGAACAGGCCATCATCATTTACTTTAATAAAACGACAACACCCATAAACATGAAGTGCAGAAAACTATGCAAATGCAACGCAGTTACAGAGATTACTGTGTTTCAATTTTAAACCAGGAAGCACACAAATACATCAGAACGGCCCTGTTGGGACCACACCTGCTTCTGAGAGTATATAAACCCAGCTCTTCACAAGGTGACATTCAAATTCAGAATCCTCTGTTACATTCAGTGGAGCTCCCATCCCATCTTCAACATGGCCTACAGCTGCTGCTCTGGAAACTTCTCCTCCCGCTCCCTTAGGAGCTGCCTGCCCTCCTCAGGATCCTGCCGTGGCTCTTCCTACCCCAGCAACCTGGTCTACACCACTACCAGCTGCTCTCCCAGCTCCTGTCAGCTGAGCTCCTCTCTCAACAGTGGCTGCCAGGAGACCTGCATTGAGCCCAACAGCTGCCAGAGGTCCTATGTGGTGTCCAGCCCTTGCCAGAAGCCCTGCTATTACCGCGGGAGTGCCACACCCTGCAGTCCCTGCCAGGGCACATATGCTGGCTCTCTGGGCTTTGGGTCTAGCAGCTGCAGATCTAGAAGTTGCTACCCAGTGGGCTGTGGATCCAATGGATTCAGACCCCTGAATTGCGGAGTCTATGGCTTCCCTTCCCTGAGTTATGGGTCCAGATTCTTCTACCCAATCTACTTGTCTTCTAGTTCCTGCCAACCATGTTACAGACCAATCTGTGGATCAGGCATCTGTGGAATCAACTGTTAAGTCTTTAACTCTCTTTTGTCAGTCTGCTCTCAAGCTATTGTTTTCCTGCTTAACTTCTACTGATATCCCACGATCCTTCCTGTAACAACTTCTTTCTTTCCCACTTTCTGGCAGATTGTGAGATTAGTGGGTATCCTGATATTGTCTAGAAGATGTCACCAAGGGGACTGCAGATTCAGTTGTTTCAGGTCTCTGTATTATGTATCTTATGGCTTCCTGTTCCTGAGTCTAGGTTCACCTACCCTCTGTACATGGCTTGTATTCCATTTCGAGATCACACAACAAGCAGTGCATCTGCTGGTTTTGGATGAGCCTGTTTCATCTTTGCAGTCTTACAATATCAGAGTTAAAGTCTGTGTGTCCTCTGGCTGTTGCTTTTGTTCTGGTTCCTTATCATGGTCTTTTCAGCTGTCTGTCAACTACTTCTTTCATCCTCAACTTCTGGTAAATTCTTGGATTAAAACTAACTCAAAAAATATGCTTTACTGCATGTACTGTCAAAGATACATTTGGATTTCATCTGAATGTATCTGAAAATGAAAATTTTAATCAAATAAATTTGATTTGTGCAATCTGACATTTCAATGTATTGTTCAAATTCTTACCATTTTGCTTATGGTGTTTTCAGTTAAGTATTTGTAAGCTTTAATAGTAATCAACAGGATTATTTGACTGGATAAGTGCTCATCGCTTTGTCCATGGGGATGTGCTAGTGCAAGTGTTCCGATCTGGGAAGGCGTTCATTGACATCTGCAAACAGGGTTCAAGCTACAATGAAAATGGCTTGAGATTGAAGGACATACATTCTTATGTTTCCAAAAATTAAAGTCATTAACATGAGAACTGGAAATGCAAGTACCAAGTGCATGATATTATATAATTCACATGGTAGAGTGTGCACACAAGCAAACATTTATATCTCTCTAGAATTTGAATGTAGATTTTTCAGACAAGAGACAACATGAGTTCTAAGCAGCTCTCAGGACAGTAAGCTGTACAGTGCTAATCCGGTATCCCTGCTTCTGGAGTTTGCGGTATCATTCCTGCATCTCATCTACAAGCATGTGAATGGAGAATCAAGTGAGTTGTGCTTATAAAGAGTTGGGACAACTTGATGCATCTCCTAGAGTCAACTTCATTCAACAGAAGAGCCATGTATCTAGGAAAATTTGACTTTGTATTCTTTGTCACTCTGGGTCGCAAAGATGACTTGAAGCTACACACCTGGGTGCAATCTAGAAAGAAGGCATTAAAGGCATCATGAGAATGAAAGGTTGAAAAGATTTGAAAAAATAGAAATCCGGTTTTTGAAAAGTGTGTATTTTAGTGTGTTTATAATGAAAAATTTGAATGCAACATTCCAGGGACTGCCAGATGATTTTTGAAAAATACATATTGTTCTAGTCCATGGAACAAAAGCAGTTAGGTTTCAATTAAAAATTCTGCCTTCAAGAATAAGGTATATAATTTAGTGAGTTATGTCTATGTATGAATGTTGGCCTGCTTGTACGCATGTATGCATGTGGTTTACCTGCATGTCTAGTGCCTGAAGATGACAGAAGAGGCTCTTGGATAGCCTGGAACTTTAATTGCAAATAGTTGTTAGTTGTCAACTGGGATCTAGGAATTGAACATGGATCCTTTTCAAGAGCGGCAAGTACTCTTAAATACTGAACAATCTTCCCAGCTCACATTGGACACTTTCTAAAGAGTGTTTGCTAGCCATTGGTGTTTCATATATATACTCATAGATTCACCACTTGGTTTTGGATTGCCAATTAGGGTTCTATCACCAAAGAAGACTCTTTCTCCATCTCTCAGCATTCCTTATTTGCCTGTAGTTCTTGGACTGGGATTGTCTTCCACAAGAGTTTTCCCTTTCACAATAGCATGTCTATTAGTGTAATTTTTTCAGGTCCTATTTAATCAACACTATTTTTGAGGTATCCTGGGTGTAGCTTCCCTGAGTCTTCAAGGAAACAATCTAAGAGTAGATTTCTACTTATCTATCGCTTGCAATCCTTTTAATGTCTTGTGTGATATTCCCTGAGCTTTGGTAGCCAGAGTTTTGCTGGAGAAGACCACATTGAGTCTGGTCACCCAGTCAGTTATCCTTTGAGTTTTGATGTATTGTGGTTTCTGTAATGGTCTACTCTGCTGCCATGAGAAGCTTCTTTCTACAGGTATGAGAGATACCGTTATCGGGAGGTTACTTTAAGTTTTTAGAATGAAGTTAGGAATCATGTTGGATCAATCAATAGCAGGAGAAGGCTTTCTTCTTAGAGTCACAAGCTCACCAATCACAGGGTTTTCCTTCCTTGAACTGCAATTAGACTGCTGTTGGTTGTCCCCAAGGTTTGAATGCCACTGTGGCACCTTTTAGTGACATCTTTCCATGCTAATCATTGTCATAGTTTAAAGGTGTCCAGGTAGGTATGACTATTCAATTCTCCCTCCCTTAACAACTTACATAGCATCCCCAGGTACTCTGAAAGCCAGGAATCACAGAGTAGGCTTTCAGAGAAAATCCAACTCAAATTGCCGAAGTCCTGGGTCCAAAGTCTTTGGAAATAGAAACTTAATTTCTGGAAAGGCACAAGGACGAAGACAATATCAATATTGTTTTGGGAGTTTCTTGAACTCTCCTGAACAACAACTCAAAAAAAGGTTTCTTATTTTTCATGCCTCGTACTGGGGCTTTGTGAGATATCAATTTATAGCTATAGCTATAGCATCTATATCTATTTAATCCATATAAATATATAAAAATATATATGTCACACACACATATAATTTTTCATGTAAAATTAAAAATATGATTCTTTTTGGCTTTTGCAAACACCCTTAGCATTTCTTTTCCCCCTTCTCTCCCTCTCCAACTGTATTGAGTTATCTTATGTCCACAGCTTAGTTTTAATTACTTTGTTTTATTGAGGTTTATTTTTTAAAGTTATTTGTATTGTCTAAATCTTAATTATCAGATGGATAGCTGCCAATGATTTTATCGCAATTAGTAGGTTGCTCCCTTACTCAACTGAAGTTGTCCTTTCCAAAAGAAAATATTGGAATTTCATGATTTCTCATTTATCTATTGTTAGACTGACTTCTTTTTTTTATTTGTGTGTTTTTGTTTTTCGAGACAGGGTTTCTCTGTGTAGCCCTGAATGTTCTGGAACTCACTCTGTAGACCAGGCTAGCCTCGAACTCAGAAATCCACCTACCTCTGCCTCCCGAGTGCTGGGAGTAAAGGCATGCACCACCACTGCCCGGTTTAGACTGACTTCTTAAGCTAGAGAAATCTTCTCCAAAAGGCCTGTGCCTATGAATTGAATTTTATGCCCTTCTTTATCCTCTAGAAATTTAAGTCTTTCAGGTGTTCTGATGAGGTCCTTGATCCATGGGGGTTGACGGACATGCGGAGTGGGAGATGACAACGGGCCCAGAATCCTTTATCTTTACATTTAGAACCATTTGTAAAATAAGTTGCCTTTGCTTCAATTTTATGTCCTTGTTACCATGGTAAAGTTTAGGTACCTGTACTTGTTTGTGTGGATGGATCTGCACCCTCTATTCCCTTTCATATTTCTTGTGTGTGTTTTGTGTCAGTAACACACTGTCTTAATATTATGACTTCATACTATATAAGCTGAAATTATTTAGAATAAAAGGACCTGTAATATGGTTTTCATTCCAGGTTGTTTTGGCTACCCTCAGTTTTATCACCACCTATGAGAATTTTGAATCTGCTCTTCTATGCATACTCACTTTCTGAGATTCAGCACCATGTTGGCAGGCCCTCTCCTTCATTGACTTTGGGTTGACCTTCCAGAACCAGATCCTCTACTTTGATTCATTTCTATTCTGATACTCAATCTCCTCAAATCTGAACAACTTACTTCTATTCCTGACCCCACAGTTTCTGCCCAATGTTTTAGAATTTGTGGTCTGTGTTCCACTAGTCTGTGTCATCTCTGACCACTACTCTGAATTCACAACTTCTATTGTCCCAAACTGGAAACCTGTGTGCTCAACCCCCTGGTTAGTTCTGACCCTATTTCTGGGACCATAACTTCCTGCTGCCCCAGTTAGTGAACTTATGGCCAGTGCACCACTGCATGGGGTTCTCTCTCTCTCTCTCTCTCTCTCTCTCTCTCTCTCTCTCTCCTAGTTCTTATTTCAAAGAAACTGCACCCTCGTCTCTGACGTCAGCTTGGCCTTTTCAGTCTATTTAAGATAAAGGAATAAAAGCTGCAAGAAAAACTACATCACTTCTACCTTTATTGAAGCTGAGCCTTGAAGGAGCTTTAAGAAGTCGTCACTGGGTCGAACTCCTCTGCCTCTGTGTAGGTTATGAGCTCGACCCCAGTGCACTGGTCTCCCAAATAAACCTCATGTGACTGCAGCAAGGACAGTCTTTCGTGAGTTCTTGGGGGGTCGCACTGTCCCGAGACTTGAGTGAGGGTCTCCCCAGCTCGGGAGTCTTTCATTTGGGGGATCGTTCTGGAATTTGTGACCACCCTTGTCTCCGAAAACCTTCTTGGAGGTGACATTCTGTTTGTGTTCTTGTTCGTCTGTGCTGGCTGAAGTCTGAATCTGTATTTTCGGTTTGCGTGCAGTCTGGTTTGCAGTAGCTCATGCCTCCGTAAGGGGACGACGATCTCCCAGTCTTGGGTAGAGACTGGGGGCGTGATCGGCCTATGGGCTTGGGGATCACTGACTGTTGCCCTGGGAGACGTCCCAGGAGGTCTGGAGGGACCCTAGGGACGCCTGGGAGATTCTCATCTGGGTGCCAGAGAGGAAGTGGTCCTCCTGGCCATCTGGTTTTGCTTGTCTCGGTGGAAACAGGCCCTTGTCAGTCTTTGTCTGTGTATTTTCAGTATTTGTCTTGTCTTGTTTGTGACTTTGACGATGGGACAGACTATATCTACTCCCGTAAGTTTGACTTTACGCTCGAGCAGGTATTGTTTGTCTCCTTCTTTGCCTGTTTTCTGTCCTCCTACTCTTTTGTGGCGCCTACTCACGGTTTTGCTTGCAAGCCTCTGGGCACTTCAGTGCCACCTGTAGGCCTCTGGGCTGCCTGTCTGGGCACTTCAGTGCCACCTGTAGGCCTCTGGGCTGCCTGTCTGGGCACTTCGTTGCCATCTGTCTAGGCACGTTGGTGCCACCTGTCTGGGCACTTTTCGTGCTGCCTGTCTGGTGGTGTTCACAGTGGGTAGATGTACCTGAACGCTGTGGTCACAGAGGGACCGAGGGACGCCTTGGACCCTCAGTTTGCCTGAGTATCTGGCTTCTGCCGATGTGGCAGGGCCACCTGGTTTCTGAGTCTGTGGAAGGGACAAACTCTTTGGTTACACCCCGCCACCTGTGGCAGGGGTGGCAGGATCTGAGCCGTCTGTAACCCAGCACAGCTGGAGCTGGCTGGGAAAGTGTTCTACGTCCATAGAAGGGACAAATCTGTTCTCCATCCATGGCAGGGACGAGCTGTGTATTGGTTGTTAGTTGTATGCTGCGCTGGCTGCCTGTGGCAGGGGCGAGCTGGGGCGAACTGTTGTCTTCTGTTCTGTTTTGTGTTCTGTGCTCTTAAGATTGAAACTGACTGACGACGGGTTTTTTTGTTTGTTTGTTTGTTTGTTTGTTTGTTTGTTTGTTTTGGACATTGGACAGATTCATCCAGTTAAACATGGAAAAAGTTAGGAAAAAAAAAAAGGTGAGGACCAGATGTTGCTCAGCAGGAGGAGGAGTCATGGGGGCTCAAGCATGACTCTGTGGTCCCCTTCTGTGAACAAAGACAAGATGATTGCCCAGAAGCAAAATGCCAGACAGTAAAAGCTGCCTGCTTTCTACAAGCAGGTAATCATAGGACAGAATTTTAAAGATTGGCATAATAAAGTCCTGCAAGATATCTCATATGATTTGAACGTGGGCTCCATGGGAATTTTGGGTTAATATGCTGGCATGA
>JAPYYD010006005.1:0-11550 GCA_028551405.1 Uromys caudimaculatus
GAGGACTAAAACATGAATAACAAAAATTATGGTTAGGAACAGTCATTATGCTTTGGGGAACAAAACATGAATAATGAAAGCTGGCCAGATACTGTTAAGTACTTAGGTCCCCTATCACCTGGGACTTGAACTTAGTTTCAACTTATGACTAAATGGAGGTTGGTAAGACAAAAGCAGTCCTTAGGACAAGTTTCTTTTGCTTGTTCCCAACATTAATATATCCCATATTTGGTAAGACCTTAACCAACACACTTACATTGTTTTACTCAAGATTATTTATTTTTGCAATAATAAAGTTACAAGAGTCAACAATCCAAATTTTATGATGTCCCTCTATTTGCACTGTAAACTTGTATGGACAGAAGATGCATGAAGTCAACAGAAAGGGAACCTTTTTAGATTTCACAATTCTCTTCAGTTACATGAAACAACTTTTGCTGGTGTAACACATCATGGCTGTGTACTAGTGCCTTTTATGTTGTTATGATAAAATACAATGTCCAAAGCAACTTCTGAAAGAGTTTAATTTTCTTTACGGTTCCAGATGGATATGGGATATATTGCAAGTGGGAGCATTAGCCTGAGGCGGAGAGAGCTTTCTAATTGCTTACCCAAAGCAAGTGTTCATCCCTGGAGCATATACAAACAACCAACAGAAATGCACTCACCATGTTTTATTCATATATTTGTACATACTTTCTAAAACATACTTAAATGAATGACTTGGAAGGGAAGGAATAAGGAAGGCATTGAGAGCAGACAAGGAATAACACAATATACTTTAATTAAAAGATCAAACAATTTTCAATAAAAACATAGCTAGAGAGACATCATACTAGTCAAGAGCACTGAAGTTTGTAAGGGAGAAGACAAGTTTCATTCCCAGAGGCCACTTGGCAGCTAATCATGTCCTGTAACTCCAGTCCCAAGGAATCTGATGCTCCTTCTGGCCTTTCAAGTACTGCTTACAGATATATGCAGGCAATACATCCATGCACATAAAATTAAAAAAAAAAAAAAAAGGTAAAAAGGAATTCTCTATAGTGTTGACTTAGCCCTGAGACTGAGCACAGTCAGGGCTCATTAAAATGAACTCCTTCTCGTCTGTATTTAGGCGCAGCTGTGAACATCCTTGGAACCAGCCTCCTCAGAGGCAAAAGAAGCCTTATTCTAAGGATAGAATAGCACAGCATAGCTGTTCATCTGAAATCTCCAACTACAGTGCTGTTAGATCAGTTTTCCTTGATGTTTTCTGTATTTGTGTTCCCTTTGTATGTATGAGAATTGTGCTTTGGTATATGTTTTCAGTCTATATTTTAGATCATATATTATGATCTAGAAGATAGATTTCCTTTGTAAATATCCATCTGCCTTACTGGGTAGACTTGCAATCTCCTGTCCCTATTCAAATTGTTTAAAGTATATAATAGGGCCTGCACCTAAAAGAAACTTAAGGTTGACAGCTTATGTAGAAAGCAAATTCCCTTCTAGGCTGGGTCTTCTTTGACTGTTAGCCAGACCTGAATGCATGCTATCATTAAAGTGATTTTTTTTTTATTATCCAATTAAGTGTGTGGAGTGATTTTTACTGGGAAGGGATGTTTATTCTAGAACAGCTATACCTGAAGCCTTTTAGAAAAATGAATCTGAGACAAACTATCCTATGTTGGGCTGGCTCAGGTGGCCTTGATCCCAGAATTTTGCTCCCTAGGTCAATGACCTTGAAGTTCTCTGACCAAGCCCCCTCAGTCAGTTGACAGGTTCTCCAGTGCAGAAGTGAGTATTGAAAAGAAAGACAATTAGACAATACTACAGCATGACCTCAGTCAATTCTGAGACTGAAGGTAGGTTTATATTTTCCCAATCCACTTTTATACCATGTTAATTACCTGCAAGCAATAAGGTCTGTTCTAGGTTGAGGAACAAACAATACAATAAACACAAATATTCAAGGAATGAGCAAGGCAATAAACAAAGTCCCTGATCACTCCCGTGATACCTGTTTCTGAGTGCTTGTCAGGATGACCGAAATATCTGAGCCTACTTCCTAGTCCAAGCCCCAGTTCAGATTCTTCTGTTCCACCCTAAAATTAAGATTCCTAACTGAACTTACTTCCCTGTTCTAGTTTAAGATTAGATTCCTGCCTGAGCTTGCTTCCTTGTCCTTGGGCTAATGTCAGATTCCTGCCTGAAGCCTGTTTCTTTGTCCTTAGCCAAATGTCAGGTTCTTGCCAAGCAGCCCCAAAATGTTCTCCACAGTCCTCTTAATTAAACTAACTAAATTCTTAAATTAAATAGCTGTATCACTACTCATTTACCCATTGAGTCACCTATCCAACTTTCCATTCTGGTCATAGGAGAAGAATTTGCATGTGGAGCGTGGCTTCTGCCTTTGGACCAGAATGATACTAACATATTTGTGTTTGTAGTGCCTGAACTCTTGGTATTGTGTTCAAGAGTGGTCCTCTGTGCCAGTGAGTTGAAGTTTGTTCTCCACTTTTAATTCTATCAGGTTCAATGTATCTAGTTTTGTGTTAAGGTCTTTGAATCACATAGAATTGAGATTAGTTCAGCATCATACACATGGATTGTTTACATCCTTTTGACATATAGACATCCAATCCGACCTGTACCATTTTCTGAAGATCCATTCAGGTATATAAGACAGCTTAAAATAAAAGATGGTCCTTGTCTTAGTCAGGGTTTCTATTCCTGCACAAACATCAAGACCAAGAAGCAAGTTGGGGAGGAAAGGGTTTATTCAGCTTACATTTCCAGGTTGCTGTTCATCACCAAAGGAAGTCAGGAAAAGAACTCACGCAGAGCAGGAACTTGGAGGCAGGAGCTGATGCAGAGGCCATGGAGGGATGTTCCGTACTGGCTTGCTTCTCCTGGCTTACTCAGCTGGCTTTCTTATAGACCCCAAGTCTACTAGCACACAGAAGGTACGACCCACAAGGGGCCCTCTACCCTTATCACTAATTGAGCAAATGCCTTACAGCTGGATCTCATAGAGGCATTTTCTCAACTGAAACTCCTTTCTCTGTGATAATTCCTGCTTGTGTCAAGTTGACACAAAATCAGCAGTATTGTGCTATTTCCAGGAATTCTTTTATGGTTCAGGATTGTTTTTAGGTCTCCTGGGGTTTTTTCCCTACTGAAATTTGATTATTGTCCTTTCAATGTCAGTAAAAATTTTGAGCTGGAATATTGAGGGGGCTTGTATAAAATCTGATGATTGCTTTTAAGAGTGTAGTTGTTACCCCCTTCCCAGTCCACCCTCCCCAAATTCCTCATCTAAATCCTCCTCCCCCCTGGCCCGTGAGCATGTACCAACCCTCCAACCCCCAGCTAAAACTACCAGAAAGCATTTTCAACAAAATCATAGAAGAAAACTTCCCAATGAGAGAGAGAGAGAGAGAGAGAGAGAGAGAGAGAGAGAGAGAGAGAGAGAATATAACAGAAGCTTGTAGATGACCAAAAGATTGGTCCAAAAAAGAAAATCCTCTTGTCACATAATAATCAGAACACTAAATGCATAGAACAAAGAAATGTTGTAAGGAAATATTAAGGGAAAAGGGCCAAGCAACACATAAAAGAAAGATCTATTAGAATTACATCAGACTTTTCAACAGAGACCCTATAAAAGTAAGAAGATCTTGGACTGAGGTCATGCAGGCCCTAAAAGAATACAACTGCCTGCTCATGCTACTCTGCCCTGCAAAATTCTCAATTATCAATGATGGAGAAAACAAAATATTCCATGACAAAAAAAATTTAAACGTTATCTACCAATCCAGCCCTATAGAGGGTTCTAGAAGGGAAACTCCAACACAAGGAGGGTACCTACACCAAAGAGAAAACAAAAAATTAATCATCTCTAAAACAAAAGCAAAAGGAGAGAATCACATAAACATAATGCCACCTACAACAACAAACAAGAGGAACCAACAATTATCTATCTTTAATATCTCTCAATATCAATGGACTTAATTCTTCAGTAAAAAGACATCAACTAACAGACAATACTCAAGCAGTATCCATCATTTTGCTGCATACAAGAAACACACCTCAGTGACAAAGATAGTTACTACCTTAGAGTGAAGGACTGGAAAAAAGTCTTCCAAGCAAAGGGTCCCAAGAAACTATAGGGAATTGCCATTCTTTTTTTTTAAGGTTTTTTGTTTTAGTTTGGTTTGGTTTTTTTTTTTTTTTCAATACAGGGTTTCTCTGTGTAGCCCTGGCTGTCCTGGAACTCACTCTGTAGTCCAGGCTGGCCTCGAACTCAGAAATCCACCTGCCTCTGCCTCCCAAGTGCTGGGATTAAAGGAGTACACCACCACTGCCTGGAGGAAATTGCCATTCTAATATACAATAAAATAAACTTTCAACCAAAAGTTATCAAGCAAGATGGGAAAGGATACTTCATATTCATCAAAGGAAAAATCCACCACGAGAAAGTCTTCTATTTCATGCACAAAATTCTTCAAAAGATTGTGTATTTTGTATACTATGTTTAAAGACAAAAAATTAATATAAAATTATTTTAGGCTATATGCACATGGGCAAATCAAACAAATCAAATGTATGCAAACCTGTGACAGGCACTGAAACACCTCATTACATATTAGAAAAATCATTGTGTTCCCCATTCCCCAAACCTGGAAATATCCCCAAATCCAAAATGGTCCTAAACACTGTAGTCAAGATATGCACACCATCCCCCTCAGGTGTGAACACAGGTGTAATAAATGTACCATCTGGACTGTTACAAAGCTCAGTGGGTAAAGTCACTTGCATCCAAGTCTCACAACCTGAATTGGATCCGATCCCCAAGATCCACATGGTGGAAGGAGTCAATCCTTCAAGTTGTCCTCTACACATGTGCACATGTACACATCCATGATTCCAATGCACATTATATAATACAGGCATGTATATATACACATATACACTTTTAAAATATAAAAGCATCTAATTTTTCCCACACTGAACAGGTTTTGTACTGTGCATTCTTCATTCTTTAGGACTTGCATAGAATGGAAAGGTGTTCCTATGATGGGCAGCCAGTACAGACAACATTCACACTCCATGACCAGTAATTCACTTTATTCCATACATGTCAGCTCCACTGATTTGTCATTGTTTTAGTATCCATGGCAAAAGAAGCTGCATCTCTCAACTGTGTGTGCCAAAACACTTCAAGTGGTTCACCTAGACCCTCAGATGCCACAGCTCTGCAGGATCTGCACCACTACACCATGTCTACTGACATTTTGCCCTGGTCATGTCTAGCATTTGGTGTTCTTAGACCTGGAATGCCAGCCAGGCTTATGCCACATGCTTAGAAACCCAGGTGGCATCATTGAGAACTGAGATTAGCAACATCTGCCATGGCAGTCCACTGGGTGGACTGTGGGACAGGCTATGGGCTGGAGACCTGTGTCCTGTGTCATGCTCATGCTTCTTGTGATGTTACAGATGCAATCTGATGTCCAGGTGGCCCAAAATGGAGCAGCCCTGTGGGAACTTCTGTGGTGGTCCACAGCAGCTTCTTGTCCTAGCATTGTGGTGTAAGTGAAGACAGATGCTGCAATGGGAGTGGGAAGAGGATCATCCTTCCATGGCCTTCATGCAGAAATGACCTCAGTATGTCAATCCACAATGTTGCTGTCCAAACAGGAAAGGGAACTATCCAAAAACTAAAACCCAGTGAAAGAATACTCTGACTTTAATCAAGTCTTAGAAAGCCTGGTCTCAGCAGGGGTAAAACATTCTTGAAAACACGGAGGGAAGCAACAGAGCCAACCTGGCCTCTGCCTTTTGCACCAGGGGCAGGTTACTTGGTGCAGCTGACTTTGGGAATGTCATAGTGCTGTGTGAGTGTGTCCAGGTGTCAGTTGAAATCCTCCACTCTCTGTGGGTTTTTGATGCCTTCTTCAGGATTCTTTCCATTTGCCACTTCTCCTGCATCTTTTTGAAGGCTGTTTCCACTTGTGTGTGCTTGTCCAGGCAGCACCTCTTCTCCTCCTTGCTCTTCTTGCTTGTCCCCATGGCCTCCATCATCTTGGCCTTGTCTTTGTCCTTCTTCTTCTTCCTGAAGGATAGGGGGTGGATAAGCAAGGCCAGAGCATGGGGTTGGCCCTCAGGGACAGATCACAGGCTCCTGGGCCTCACTGCTTTGTCACTCACATACCCTTGGAAACTGGATACTCTCTACTGAGTGTTAACTTGATAATGGAAGAAATAAAGAAAGAAATTAAAGACTTACTGGAATTCAATGAAAATGATGACATAGCATACCCAAACTTATGGGACAAAATGAAAGCTGTGCTAAAAGGAAATTTCATAACATTAAATGCCCTCGCAAAGAATTGGGAGAGATCCTACACTAGCAACTTAACAGCACACCTGAAAGCCCTATTATGAAAAGAAGAAAATGCACTCATAAGGAGTAGATGGCAGGAAATAGTCAAACTCTGGACCAAAATCACTATCATTCACAAAAGAAACTTTACCAAAGCTCGAAACACACATTGAATCCCACACAATATTAGTAGACGAATTCAACACCCCACTCTCACCAGTGACATGTCATTGAAACAAAAACTTAACAGACACAGTGAAACTAATAGAGGTTATAAACCAAATGGATTACACATATATACACGAAACATTTCACCCTAAAACAAAAGAATATACCTTCTCCTCAGCACCTCATGTTACCTTCTCCAAAATTGACCATATAATCAGTCAAAAACAAGCCTCAACAGATACAAGAAGATTGAAATAATCCCATGAATTCTATCAGATCACCATGGACTAAGACTAGACTTCAATATCATCAACAAAAAGACAAAAAAAAAAAAAAAAAAAAAACACATTCCCATGGAAACTGAACAACTCTTGACTCAATGATAACTGGGTAAAAGAAAAAATAAAGAATATAAAGTCTTCCTGGAATTCAATGAAAATGATGACACAACATACCTAAACTTATGGGACAAAATGAAAGCCATGCTAAGAGAAACATTCAAAGCATTGAGTGCCCTTGTAAAAAAAATAGAGATCCTACACTAGCAACTTAACAGCACACCTGAAATCCCTACAACTAAAGGAAGCAAATGCACACATAGGACTAGATGGCAGGAAATAGTCAAACCCAGGGCCAAAATCAACCAAATAGAAACAGAATGATACAAAGAATCAACAAAACCAAAAGCTGTTTTGTTTTGTTTTGTTTTGTTTTGTTTTGTTTTGTTTTGTTTGAGAAAATCAACAAGATAGATGAACCATTAGCCAATCTAACTAAAGGGCACAGAGACAGTATCTAATTTACCAAAATCAGAAATGAAAAGGGAGTCATAACAGAAACCAAGGAAATTCAAAAAATCATCCGATCCTACCACAAAAGCCTATACTCATCAAAACTGTAAAATCTAGATGAAATGGATGATATTCTAGATAGATACCACATACCAAAGTTAAATCAAGAGCAGGTAAACTATCTAAACAGGCCCATATCCCCTAAAGACATAGAAGACATCATTGAAAACACCCCAACCCAAAACACCCAGGGTCAAATGGAATTCTAGCAGACCTTCAAAAAAAGCTAATTGCAACACTCCTCAAACAATTCCATAAAACAGAAACAGAAGACATACTATGTAATTTATTCTATAAAGCCACAATTACTCTGATACAAAAACTACACAAAGACCCAACACACATCATGTCAAAAGTCTTGGAGATATCAGGAATTCAAAGCCCATACCTAAACATAATAAAAACAAAATACAGCAAACTAATAGCCAATATCAAATTAAATGGAGAGATACTTGAAGCAATCCCACTAAAATCAGGGAGAAGACAAGGCTGCCCATTCTCCCTATATCTTTGAGTCATTTGATATTTCTTCAATTTCTTCTTTCTAACACTGGACGTTCTTGTCATACAAACCATTCACTTGCTTTTTTAGAGTTACTCTAATATATATATATATATATTAGAATACTTTGAGGAGTACTCTCATGAACTCTTCTTTGAAAGTCTTGTAGGATTCTACCCTCAAATGTATGGTCCTGGGATCTTTTTGCTGGCAGATTTGTAGTGATTTCTCTTTTTCTAGGTGTTTAGATTCATTTCAGTTGCTTATCTTATTTTGGTTTAACTTTGGTAAATGGAACCTATTGAGGAAATTATCCATTTCTTTTAGAATTTCCAATTCAGTGGCATACAGGCTTTTTTATGTCTTTATCATTCCGTAGATTTCTTCTTTTTGGATTCTCTTTCTATTTTACAAATTTCGGCCATCAATTTGATAATTCCTTGATGTCTACTCCTGGGGTTATTTTTGGTTTTTTTTGTTTGTTTGTTTTTGTTTTCGGGTTTTTTTTTTTTTTTGAGTGATTAACTAACTTCTTTCTGTTCTAGACTTTCAGATATGCTGTTAAGTTGCTGGTATGAGATCTCTCCACTTTTCTTATGTATGTATTTTGTACTATGAACTTTGTTCTTGGTACTACTTTCATTTTCATTGTGCATACTGATGTGGCCCTGTTTAAAAGGACTATTATTTCTAGGTTTAGATATTCAGCCAGGGAGAAAAGGTATAAGTAATATTTGGTGTGCTCTAATACAAGACCTAGTCTCTGGAGCACATAGCCATAAAGCCTGGTTCTACTTTTTACTATAATTTTTGGTATCACAATTACATCATTTGTACCATCTCTTTCCTGCCTTCTGTGATTGGTTAATTAAATACCTACATACTGAAGCTGGGCAGAAGAGAGGTAGACAGAGCTTCAATGTTCAGACTTGGCATCTGGAGTGATACCATGAGGGAAAGAGAAGGAGGAAGAAGGAAGATGGCGCCATAGGATAGGTGGATTGTAAGCACATGGCCCTGAGGGTCATTCTGAGACTAGGAGCAGTGGAGGTAGAACACGGCAAGTTATATCATGGTGTTATTGACAGGAAAGTAGAGAAAATAGAATAGAGGGTCGATATCTACCCAACTTTTGTGCTTTAATGCTTATTATAAATATAAAGTCTTTTGTGTCTTTTATTTGGTAACTATATGATCTAAGTAGGGTAAGAAACCCCCAAATAATATTTACCACAACATGATGTCTGTAATTATGGTTTGTGTTCAATGATTGAAATGGAATGGAAAGTAAGATGGTAGAGGGTACTCAGTAGTCATGGCTCTGGTTCTTTCTGGAAAATGCCATATTGTGCTTCGAGACACCTTTTCTTTAAAGAAGATGAAAGGGAGGGATTGTTCCAGTAACCCATTATTAGACATGGAAGTTGAAAGGCAATGTGCTGTTCCCTGTGTTGGTGCATACCTATAATCTCAGAACCCAACAGACAAGGCTGGAAGATCATAATGCCAAGAACAAGCTCTGATATCTAGTCAATTTGAGGCTAGCCTAAGCTAAATTAAATTCTGTCTCACTTCCACCTCAAATATGTTGATCCAAAGTAGATGGAATAATATGTGATATGCACCCATCCATGCATACATATCACTTTCTACTTAATATTTATTTATGTCTATAAAAGCATTGGGAAAACAAGGAGAATCAATAATGAAATATTAAAATATTTCTTTTTTTTTTGTTGTTCTGTTTTGTTTTGTTTTGTTTGAGACAGGGTTTCTCTGTGTAGCCCTGACTGTCCTGGAACTCACTCTGTAGACCAGGCTGGCCTTGAACTAAAATATTTCTATGGGAGGAATTAAAGTATACTTTAGCCTTTTGTGTTTTTTCTTGTGCATCTGTTACTTGTCATTTAATATATCAAGCATGGATTCCTCATCTAGTTTAATGAAAATCACAAGCTGTGACAAATATTCTACACAACAACTGTAGTCTGTAATGTGTTATAATTTCATCCTAATTTTTATGGATTTAAGAAAAGGGGGTATCAAATACACATTTGTAGCCCGACTGCAGAAGTCACAGGTGGATCTGGAGAGTCTGTAGTAGGTGCAGGCCAAGAAAATCTCCAGTGCTAGAGACAAATCACATAATGTACAGAATGAGATTATGTTTTCTCATGAAGCAGCAGCAAAGACTTCTTCTGAGCAAGACTCTGACTTTGAGTATTTTGAAAAGAGCTTAATAAGGTGAAAGCAAGCAGAGCTTGAGAGCTGGAGTAAAAGCATATGAATATGACAAAGAAATAAGAAGCCTGTAGAGCAGTTTCTAGCCTAGGTGCCAAAATTGTGAAGAACAGTAAAGAGAATGGGGCTGCACAAGGTGGCTGAATGGTATCCTTACTTGAGAAGATTAACATAGCTCTTGGTACATGGTGTCCAATTACTGATCTAGCAAAAAAATATTTTGTCAGTACCTCTTTGTCAGGGGCCAGCCCTGGAAGGGGGGTTCTTCTTTCTTGTCAGTTCTTCTTGAGGCAATGGAGGAGGGGGGAAGAGCGTCGGCAGAGGGTAAGACTTTGTCTTACAAGATATTTAGGGTTGCTGTATAATAATAAAATGTTTACTTATCTAAGTCTAAGTTAGTATGCCACTGTAGCTGACCTGTCTTCTGTGATCCTCTGAGTCCAGAAACTGTAGTCTCTGGCACTTAGCACCTCACCCTAAAACAGCTGGAGATAAAGTAAAGGATTAATTGCTAGAGCCTTTTCCCTTTTGTCCAGATGCCTCTTGCTTGTCAGGCTAAGGGGAAGTTTGGAGCAGTAAACTTCTATTGAACCAGGAGAAGAGAATAACACTTGAAGAAGGAAAAATTTTACATAAGCAAATATGCATAAACTCACATAAGTTCATACATAGATTCATACAAGCACATTTATTCATTTCCATATAAACCAATTGAGCCCAGCTTGCATGCATTCTCACAATTTGATACTTACACACACATACACACACACACACACACACACACACACACACACACACACACACACACATCCATACTTACATATGCATATGGAGCAAAAGACCAAGCACTGGTGCAGAAAGAACTCACTCATTCCGGATGAAAAATGTGCTCCAATCTTTATTGCATAGTGAAAGAAAAAGCTTCTACCTTTTTAAAAAAATTATATATTTTTTTAGATTCATTCATTTATTTATTTTATGCATATGAGTACACCATTGCTCTCTTCAGACACACCAGAAGAGGGCATCAGATCTCATTATAGATGGTTGTGAGTCACCAATTGGTTGCAGGGAATTGAACTCAGGACTTCTGGAAGAGCAGTCAGTGCTCTTAACCACTGAGCCATCTCTCCAGCCCCCCTTCTACCTTTTTAAAGCTAAATGAACTAAACCTACATTTGTAAGATAAAACTAAGCCTGGCCGGGCAGTGGTGGCGCACGTCTTTAATCCCAGCACTTGGGAGGCAGAGGCAGGCAGATTTCTGAGTTCAAGGCCAGCCTGGTCTACAGAGTGAGTTCCAGGACAGCCAGGGCTACACAGAGAAACCCTGTCTCGAAAAACCAAAAAAAAAAAAAAAAAAAAAAAAAAAAAAAAAAAAAAAAAAAAAAAAAAAAAAAAAAAAAAAAAAAAAAAAAAAAAA
>JAPYYD010006006.1:0-11549 GCA_028551405.1 Uromys caudimaculatus
GGTCCTCAATTCTATTCCATTGATCTACCTGCCTGTCACTGTACCAATACCATGCAGTTTTTATTACTACTGCTCTGTAGTACAGCTTGAAATCAGGGATGCTGATTCCCCCAGAGGTTCTTTTGTTGTTAAGGATAGCTTTCGCTATTAAGGATAGCTGAATCATACGTTCTTTTCCTTACTCTTTTACCACATTCCCTGTGAAACCTTTAACATTGTGAGGTTTGCAAAGAGGTGAACTACTTAGAGGCCTGAGATTCAATTGTGGTATTCTAAAAATGATTGCAAACTACTGAGAACTTAAAAGTTAATGTATAGGAACAGTATAGATGCAATGGCAGCATAGAAGGCAGTTCTAGACAGCCAAGAATTGGTCAGAATGTACTGAGTTTATATTATTGTATTATTCAGGCCAAAGGTTCAGAGCTATTTAGGCTCAACTTTGAACTCCAAGGTACAGAGAAACAGAGTGAAAATGATAAGTTATTATTCTTTTTATAATCCCTAAGAAACACAGGTACTCGGTAAAAAAACTAATGGCAATAGGACTAAGATCTCATGTAGGTAGATAGTTGGTGTATTCCTCTGCAGCACTAACTGAAAGAGATCTGATCTAAATCTATTATGATGAATGAAGAACCTAAATAAACTAAAGAAAATTAGTTTGCTGTGGCACTACCATTGCTCGGATGTTGGAAATGACCATAGTTTGCTGTGGCACTACCATTGCTCGGATGTTGGAAATGAGCAGACATCACTCATGGTGTTGTCTGGTCATATTAGTGCCATTCATTGGAAGCTATTTAAGGCCTGCTTATGTGTGGAGGACAATATAAACAAAACCATTCGTTTGGATATGTGAACCAAGAAGTGTGTTTCTCATAAAGAACTAAAATGTTTGCTTCCATCACTGGAAAGGCCACTATTTCAAGTGGTAGATTTTCGTCACGCTTTATTTTATGCCCTTTGATGGGGTCATAAAAATCTGTGGCAGAAGATTATTCTTGAGATTTTGGCTGATGTTGTGGGTTGAAACATGCTCTCCCAAAATGCATCCTGAGGTTCTAATTTCTAATACCTCAGAATGTGAATGTGAAGTTCTAATTTCTAGTACTTCATTCAGAGAGTGTTTGTAAATGGAGTGATAAGAGAAATAATTAAAATCGAGATCACTGTGGTAGATCTTAATCTACTATGGCACGTGTGGGACACATAGATCAGAGCACAGATGGCTATAAATGGAAGATCACATGATGATGCGGAGAAAAGATGGGGACTTGTAGGTCACGGAGGGAGAACTGAGAATAACTACCAGTGGGGACACCTTGATCTTGGATTTCTAGCCTTCAGAAAGTTGGAAAAGATATTTCCAATGATAAAGGCAGGACTTCTTAAACTTTTACAAATCATGACCCTTTTCCTTAAAAAAATATACATAAACTCCAGGTATAAAATATACAAAATGAACATTTGTTAATTATAACAAATTTATTTAAAGACAATTCTTTAGTATACATATGATTTCTACAATTCATTAAAGGTGAACACAAGCTTAGTGAGGCTGAGGAAAACGTCCTTTTATATAAATAATTAGATGTTATGATGGCTGAATATTTGATACTAGACACCGGACATTGATATTTTGATTTTATAATCATCAATGCTGAAACTGCCACCTTGTATGAATATGCAGTACAAAATGGCAAAAGCGTGTGTAGGATCATTCGGAAATGGCTGGAAATTCTGTGCTAATCCCAAGCAAAAGCTCAAATTTGATGAGTTTTTCCAGAGTTCATGTCAATTCAACAGCAGTTATTAGAACAAAACAGAATGGAACAATGCATTCCAAAGATTTATAATTTGATGCTTTTGTGCTGACGGATGATGGTAGCAAAGTACCAGACATCTGTCTTGTGTAGCGAAGCCATTATGCTTCATAAGAAGCTGAGGTTTAACCCATACGGTTTATGGCAGTGCATTGAAGTCTAGCAAACTAGTATAGCTAGTGTCCATTACCTTACTTTTCCTAGTTTCTGAGTATCCACTAAAACAGCACAAAACAACACAAAGGCAAAGTCGGTGTGGTCATTCATGCAGCTTTCCTTAATGTAGATCTTTCTAGAAAGGTAAATTCCTTCGGGACTATTTGATATTCCAACCAATAAGTTCTGCTATACTGTCAGGCTTAGAAAAACTAGGGAGAGGGACCATGTCTCACCGTGTCTTCCTACACGGGAGTGAAGAAAGGATTAGGGTAAATTGTTCTGGATAATCGAGGTGATTTGTAGAGCATACTATATAACCGAAAACTGTGAAGGGAAAAAAAATCCTAGTAATAAAAGATTAATATTCAAGACAAAGAGGTCCACAAAATTGTACTAGCGAGGCTGCATGAGTGCCAACGGAACCATCTATTGACTATTCATTGCTTCCAACATCATTGGCCAATGGATGATGGAAATTTAGCAGAAAAGTTTTGACCACAGTCATTAAATTCTACAACACAATTCTCACGTTAGATGCCATGTTACTGACCACAGAACTACATAGAAGACACAATCTATTTTGCTTTTAAGAATTAAAAGCAAGAGTTCATTTTCTACTATAAAACTCCCCATTATGGCAACTTTGCCTCCTGTTCTCATTGTCTCTTTTCCTTCTGGTTTCCACTTCCCCCCTGGCCCCTCCTGCTAGCTCTAATTCTAAATTACTCTGGTCTCCTGGCATTGTTCTGACATTTGCCTGGCAGAACATAAAACAACAAACATGTTCAATTTGAGTGGTTTCCTGCAATGTTATTCTATCAAACTGGCAATTTCCAAAAGGATTTAGAATGGAGCATACAGTTCCTCAGACACGGGGAGGCCTGACAGGGACTGCCAAAGCAGCCTATGCTTCTAACAGGCTTGAAAGTGCTCCTTTCTCTTGGCTTGCTATTTGTGCTTTGTATTCAGATTTCAGATACTTTCCAGGGGCCACAAAACAACTGTATGCAGTACTTTGAAACTCGATGTTTAGAGTATTTGTATATGCATGATGCATAGAGATTAAATTTTTCTCCAGCAGACAAGTAAGAAAAGGTTCCTCGAGATGTGTGGATTGCAGCTAATGGGTTGGTAGTCTCACATAAGGATCAGATGGAAAATCCACTAAAATGACTGCATTTATACCTTGTTTCTTGCTTCACTGCCCACATATGACATTTCCAAGATGGTGGCAGCTTTAGAAATTTTATGATTTGATTGTGGTTTGGCTTGAATTCAAATTATAGGGTCTGAAATTGATCAAATTAGACATCTACTGCCTCAGGCAGAAACAGTGTGTGCCATTGTCAATGGTAGCAAGATGTACTGTGACACTAAGTTAACACAGAGGGCTGTGAGCATGCAGGGTTCCTGCTACTCACTTCAGGGCCACAAAATATTAAGGTTGTGAGACTGTCATGGGTTAGTGTGCCCTCATGGTATCATCGCAGCTCTTAGAAGGTCAAAATCCTGCAATGCAGCAGGCTGGGCCTCTTGTGAGCCACTTTATGCAGATAGCAAGCAAATCCTTCACACTCACTTGTCTGCAAATGCTTGGTGCTCAAACACAGTTGCAGCACCCCTGGGTGACCTGATTTCTCTCACAGTTATTGCATTCACTCTTATATTTCATGTCATATTTGGGCACTGGGTTAAAAGATGTTTCAATCTTTTGTTCTAAAATAAGAGAAGTGAGTTGATGGATCCTGAGTCGGAGTGATTTGAATAAACAAGCCTTACTATATTTTTGATACAGTGATACAAACCTTTTGCATTTTATTTCCCTTCCCATGCTGTCTCATATCCTGAAATCCAGCAAGCAGAAATGACTTCCAAAACAACCTTTGGGCTTCACGCCGTGTGACAACATGGCCTTTTGGCAAAGCAACTTGGCATCAGGCAGTGTCCTCAATAATGCATTGTAAACAGTTGTAAACCCCTCCACTCTGGAAGGGCTCCCATAAGTCTGTCTTCTCTTAAATCTGAGGCCCACTGGCTATTAGATCACAGAAGTTACTTCTGTCTCTAGCCATGGTCCTTATGATCATTGATCTCTAATCTGCTTCTTCTGCCTGACTCTAAAGTACATCGTTTCTTGGAAATGAGAATGAGCAAAGCGTGGGAGCATAGGAGGAAGTCACAAACTAGGGTTCAGTTGCCTGGCAATTCTGTCTGCTTGGCAACCAACTGCGTGCCCTTGAGTGAGTCACGGTACCTCTAGAGACTTCAGTTGATTCACCCGCTCGCCAGAGACACTACAAATGTGCCTTATTAACAGCAATGGTCATTGAACTCTCCTGACGAAACTTTTTTAAAACTTGAGTTAATATGATAAGTATTAAAATGATACTTATCAATAAAATGGTTCATTATATGAGTGTGAATCAAAGATTATTTTGGGAGTTTGGTCCTTTATATTGTACGTTGATATGCACTGGATCTCAAATAGCTCTGTGAACTGAAGAACTGCTCTGAGCTTTGTTCTTTAAAATGTGCAACCTAAGAAGAGACTGACATGATGATCGTTCACATGTCTTCCAGACTGTTGTTCTGTAAATAATTTCTCTCCTCAGCCTGGCAATTTTGGGAAACTCAATAAAAGTAAATGGAGGAGCACTCACAGTGACATTCTGTTCTTTGCGTGGCCACATGCTTGCCTTAAATCTGGACATAGAACACTAGGAAATCTCAGAAGTGGGTAGCAGGGAAGTTAGTTATTGTAGACTTGAAAAGGTATAACCATTTTCGCTTATCATGTTAGTGGTTATGTGTATCTTAGGTAGCTTTAGTTGTCTTGCTTCTCACTATATCCTAAAACTTCTGGTCTTCTAAGAATGCCTCCCTGGATAGGAACCACCCAATTTCATCAGCACTATCTAAGCTGCCTTGGGTGTGGCCAGGATTTCTGGTATGGGTAGGGTTCTTCTTAGTTAAAGAGAAGATAAGACTATAATAGCATTTAGCTATAACATACTATGTGTTGTTCTAAAATGCCTTCCCAAAGGATTGACCTTTTTTTTTTGCCCACTGCAGATAGCTATCAAATCCAGTGAACAGCCACACTCAGTTCAGAAATCCTCAGCCTGAGAGGGTTGGGGTGGGAACAAGGAGTTTGCTCAGATCTCCAAGCCTGTGCCGCTCCAGCTATATTTCTGGCTTGAGTTTTGTTCATCTTTAATCCCTCCCAAAAAGTTAATAAGAAAAACATGCTTCTATTAAAACAATGCTGAAGTTGTCTTTCTTTTCATATGTTTATTTTCTCAGTCTCTAAGTTTGCTTAAGTTTTGTAAATAATATTTGTTTTATTTTTGTAGAAAAGAAAACTAAAATACACACAGAGATAGACATGAGCCCTGAAATGCAGAATGAGCCATACTTTTAAATAAATTCATCTCAGAAAAGATTTAAAACAGAGCAATGAGACTAAGAATGCTCTGAGAAATATTTTGAAATACTTTATTTCAAATATCTGTCTTTCTGTCTGTCTGTCTGTCTATTCATCTATCTGACTACTTGTCTGTATATCTATCTATCTATCTATCTATCTATCTATCTATCTATCTATCTATTGACTCATGCACACACAATTTATATATAATTGACATATGTTGGCATGTCTTGTTTTCAATAAATAATTTAACACTTCTAATTACCTTAGGTAACTGGGATTATAATTACCACTTTCTTACAATTATCTTTTTCCTAGGAGACTGGGCTTTTTAATATGACATTTTATTATTTCTTTGAGATCTACCTCCAATATTTCCACTAAACATTTTAAAAAAGGTTTTTCTATTTGTCAAGAGACTTGCTTAAAATGGAATCTGTAAAGCACAGCACAACAGCTTGGGTCCATAAATCCAGAACTCAGGAGGCCGAGGCAAAGAGTATTGCCACAAGTTCAAGGCCACAGAGTAAAATCTTATCTCAAAGCCCCCTCCCAATATATGTAAATTGAATATATGTAGTTCTGTGATTAAACTATGGCTTTTTGTACCATAAAATTGTAAGCAATATAGATGGTGCTAATTCATGAAGTAAAGAAATAAAATGAACACTTATTGTACTCTATATATTTTAAACATCTAGGATAATTTGATAAGTAGTGATATATGTTCAGTGACTATAACAAAGACACTTGCCAACAGCACTCTTAAACAGATTTATAGCTTCATATTTTATAGTTTATACACATTATTAGCCACGATCTCCAGAGAGGACTAAAAATCATTAGCATATAAGACACAATTTTTTCTAATTGTCACTATTATATGAAGTATTTGGTACAGAATGTCATATGACCTTCTGATTCATTACTACTTGAGCAATCTCTGGCAACTAGTCTTGTCCTAAAATCTAATTTTCTGTACTCCACAGAAAATTTCTGCACTCCTGGAGAGCAATAAAATATAAGTGCTTTGACATCCATGAGAAGGCACAAGGGGGATACAGAGGCGAGTACCCTGCAATTGATTGACTGTAGGGACTAGGGATGCAGTTGTTTGGGGAGAGTCCTTGCCTGGCATGCATGGAGCCATGGTGGCACACACCTATAATCTCAACATTTGTCAGGTGGCGATCAGAGGATTACAGGTTCAAAGTCACCCAGAACTGCATAGCAAATTCTAGACCAGCATGGGTTGGTTATATTAAACCCTAATTGCAGTTCCCTCTACCTTCTTAAAAAGTGCAATATTACTGTTACTACACTTCTGTTTCAAATAGGTCAGAGTGCTTAAACATTGTTTACATATCTTACTACTAACAGAGTGCAGGCAAACCCATTTACTCCACATCTTAGTAAGTACAATGCTGGGTATTACAGTTGCCCATAAGAATAAGTAAGGATTTCTGCCAACAGAGACCTTAGAACAATGCAAAATGTAAAGTAAAAACATTCAGGAACTGAAACCGAGGCTGATGTAGTGATGTCGTGGGAAAAGAAAAATAGAGCTATGAATTGTATTCCAGAGTACAAATATGGCATTGAACTGCACGGGTTTGAATCCCAGTGCTGTCACTTATTAGCTGTGTTTCCAACCGTGCTTTTTTTTCTGTTAAAGAACCTGGGAACAATGACAACAGTGCACATCTCCTGAGCAGTGGTGACAAGAAAGCAACTTATTATTTATAAGCCACTTAGGATTTTGCCTAGCACATAACAATTAGATTACATGTAAATGCTCTGTAGAAATAAAGTCAGTCCAAAGCTTTTGAAGATGACTATAAAGAAATAAATGATTTTGAGGCACATGACTTTTTTTTTTTTTTTTTTTTTTGAGACAGGATCTTTTTATGCATGCTTTACTGGGTTGGAACTCACTGTGTAGAGCAGGCTGGTCTTGAACTCACAGAGATGCACCTATCTCTGCTTCCCAAGCGCTGTGATTAGAGGAGTATCCCACCATGCCCAGCTAACATGACTGAGCTTTTTAAGGAACATGTTGCTCACACTACGCACACTTACTCTGCTTTTTACTGGAGACTGACACAGAGGAATTCTTCCATTTAACACGGAAGTTCCAAACACAGTTGGAATCTTCTTCACGAAACTGTCTAGTGGCTCTGATACCCATTTTTGGCCTCCTCAGGCACCAGGCTTACACAAGGTGCATGTGCATCCACGCAGCCAAGTACTCATACACATAAGACAATTCTAACAGAAAAACCCAAGTAGATTCAGATAAAGTACTAATTTGACTAACTGATGTGTGACAGACTTTGTACAAGCACTTTTTCCCCTCCGGAACCGCACCTTTTAACAATCTTTGAACCTATTAAAACCCTCCATGTCCTCTGACTATTGTTCTGTCAAAACCTGAGTTTGAATTTGGACACATTTATGCCATCTCTAGCCAACAGAAAATGCTGGAGGTCTCAGTGGGCTGGGTCCAAAGTCCAGGGTTTATAGGAGAGACACTTTACATTTTCTGTCTCATTCATAGGGGAAAAAATGCTGACCACATGGGCCCTGCATTTATGAGAGCCCCAGTTAGTCATGTTAAGAGGCCCTATGCAGACAGAAATGCTTACCTAGCCTCTATCTGCTCAAGGAACCATCTTAGGAACCAAAACATGACAGACGACATCTTCAGGGGGTGTCGAGATCCAGTTACCATCTCACGGCAACGGCCCAAGACTCCCAGTTTGGTTCATTAATCTCCCCAATTTGTGAGCTGATAATGAACTACTGTCTTTAGCACTGAGTTTTGGGATTGTTCCCCAGGAGCATCCCTCTCCTCCTGTCCCCTCTAAGTTACCCAAGCGGCTTCAGCAGTTTCCAAGTAGCATGTCCGTCAGCTCTTTACCCTGTACAATAACTTCCTTCTCCAATCCTCAAGACACCATGCGGTCATTACACCTTCTGATGCAGCCTTTCCGTTATGAAATGCATTCTAGTACAGATGTTTATGTATCAGCCAGGTATCTCTGTATCAAATGGAAAGGCACTTCAAGTGTGCTATATGCTTACTCCTCTTCAGCTACTTTACAGATGAGAAAACGAAGGTGGAGAAAGATAAAGAAACAAAGACCAAAGGAATGATAACTAAAGAGCAGTAGCTCAGTCTCATAAATTCCAGTTCCTGAGTTTGGAGAACTTTCATGCTTTGCCTCTACCTAACACATTTTCCCTCATTCGTGAGAGAGCTCCTTGTAGGTACCAGGAATCCCCTGCCAGGTCTCAGCCCTTGTAGGTAGCTCCTCAAAGAACTAAAGAGACCCAGATCAACAGAGTCAGACAGCTTGTCTCCACTCAGTACTCACACAGGTCAAAATTTATCTGCCCTGTTTTATTTTGGGCACAATATGTATAGATGTTGAAAACAATCTCTTTTTTTTTTTTTAATGTTCTTTTTATTTTCATTATTTTTTATTGAGCATAGGTAGTTTCCATCAAGTATATTGATTAGTTTCTCCTCCCCAACTCCTTTGAGATCTTATCCTCCACAACATTCTCAGAAGCTTGAGTTGTGCCTCATACATAAAAGTAGAACGTACTGCAAATTTCCTGAATGGATGAGCAAATCCTGGTCTAGATTGATCTTGGTGGGTAGTTTGCCTCATGACTACTTAGTAGTACTAGAGGGACAGTGTTCAGGCCGTGCCGACAGAGATTGGTATCTGCCAATTTTGTATAGTTATAAGTACCTGAATCTACCCCAGTTCCTAAAAACATACTATAACTAAGAAGGGAACTACTTTCAATAATTTCCTCCAGAAAAAATAGAAGTGCTAGAAGTTTGTATGTTCTTAGTATGACCTTAGTGTCAAAAACTAATAATATTTAGAATTCAGGTGGTGGCTTTCTAGTGGCTGACATGACTTTTTAAAAACATTTAATTGATTTATTTTTTGCAATTTCATCACATGCTCCTCAATCTCACTCATCTCCTTGTCCTTCCATATCTGTCCTTGCATCCTCTCCCCAAAAGAAAACAAGCTAACTAACTAACTAACTAACCAACTAACTAACTAACTAACTAACTAACTAACTAACTAACTAATCTCACTGTGGAAGCTATAGTATGTCACAGTATGCTCCAGATGATCCCTTTTGCCTAAACAGCTTTCTTGTAAATTGCCATTGCAGTGAGCCCTTTGGTCCTGGCTTCTGCTACACTCTCAGTACTGGATCCCCACTGGGACTCCCCTTGGATAGTCTGTTGTTGCTCTGTGTTGTGGAGATTTTGCAGCTTTGGATCTATAGGACAGGCCCCTTCACATGCTTCAGAAGGTCATAGATGGGGGAGATGTTGGGTAGGCCAATTCAAAGCCCTAGATCTGGGCCTTGGTGGTAGCTGAGTTGGTCAGCCTGACAGCTCCACTGCACCCACATCACCAGTGCGAGCTCTCCAACACGGTCCTGCCTAACTAACTCAATGCTACAGCTGGCAAGGGGCAGGGTTTGCTCTCCTCAGTGCTGTAGGTGGTCAGGAATTGGGCCAGCTCTCTTGTTCTCATACCCTTAGGGCCAGCTCACCTACAATGCCCAGGCAAGGGGTAGGGCCAGCTCTCCTGTGTGCACAACTGGTGAGGAGCAGGGCCAGCTCTACACAGCCATCAGACATCAACAAGTCTCCAGGGAGCAGCCCAGACCAGGGAAGTCTGCATGGCCTTTGGTGGTAACAGACCTTTACTGCTGTGGAGCCATCGGCCCACACATGATCCTTGGTAGCAGCACATGCCAAGATCTCACCTAGGCTTTAGGCGGCATCACTGGCTACTCACATCTGGGTACACCTCTCTACCCTCAAGTCTTCACGTCTGGGTCTCTTCATTGGATACACACCCTTCTGCTTTTCTTTCTCTGCCACATCTCCACCACTTGCGCTAGGTTTCCATGCCACACCTCAGTTTCCTTCCAATTCAAGCTGGTTCTCCCTGATCCCCTCCCCCAAGGGTTTCCTCTCTCCCTCTGCACCTGATTCTCCCATGCCTGCCCTCCACTGCGGTCCACTCTTAAAATCTTTTCTACTTCTCCTTCCCTGGAAGATCCATGACTCCTGCCTAGCTCCTTCCTCTACCCTTAACCTCTCTGGATCTGTAGCTTGGTTATCATTTAGTTAATGGCTAATTTAGTTAATGGGTTTGGGTTATTTTACTCAGAATGATTTTTTTTATTTTTATTTTTTGATACTTTATTTACATTTCCAATGTTTCCCCCTTTCTAGGTCTCCTGTTTGGAAACCCCCTATCCCCTCCCACTCTCCCGCCTCTATGAGGGTATTCTACCTCCTGCCCACACGACCACCCACTCCAATATTCCCACCTTGACATTCCCCTTTACTGCGGCCTCTAAAACCTTCAGGCCCAAGGGCCTCTCCTCCCCCTGATGGCCAACAAAGGCCCTCCTCTGCCACATATGTTGTCCTAAACATGGGTCCCTCCATGTGTATTCTTAGGTTGGTGGTCCAGCCTCCAGAAGAACCTGGGGGTCAGGCCAGTTAGCAATGTTGGCCCCTCCATGGGGCTGTAAATCCCTTCAGCTCCTTCAGTTCCTTCTCGAACTCCTCCATCTGGGACCCCACTCTCAGACCAGCGGTTATTGTAAAGTGAAACTTGGGTATTCCGAACTTTTGGGCTCATATCCACTTATCAGTGAGTACATACCATGTACGTTCTTTTGTACCTGAGTTACCTCGCTCAGGATGATATTTTCAAGTTCCATCCATTTGCCTGCAAATTTCATTAAGTCGTTGTTTTTAATAGCTGAGTAGTACTCCATTGTGTAAATGTACCACATTTTCTGTATCCATTCCTCTGATGAGGGACATCTGGGTTGTTTCCAGCTTCTGGCTATTCTAAATATGGCTGCTATGAACATAGTGGAGCATGTGTCTTTATTACATGTTGGAGCATCTTTTAGGTATATGCCCAGGAGTGGTATAGCTGGGTCCTCAGGTAGTAGTATTATGTTCATTTTTCTGAGGGTCCACTGAACTGATTTCCAGAGTGGTTGTACCAGCTTGCAGTCCCACCAACAATGGAGGAGTGTTCCTCTTTCTCCACATCCTTGCCAGCATC
>JAPYYD010006007.1:0-11548 GCA_028551405.1 Uromys caudimaculatus
GATAGGAATGGATCAATTTGCATTCTTCTACATGTAGACTGCCAGTTGAACCAGCACCATTTGTTGAAAATGCTGTCTTTTTTCCACTGAGTGGTTTTAGCTCCTTTGTCGAAAATCAAGTGACCATATGTGTGTGGGTTCATTTCTGGGTCCTCAATTCTATTCCATTGATCTACCTGCCTGTCACTGTACCAATACCTTTTAAATTTCCTGGGCCATTTTATTTTGCCTCTGGCAGCCCCTTGGATGAGTGGTATGTGCTGAACTCATCCTAAATGGTCTATAGCCTGTTTTCACTGTGTTGTTATTTGTGTCTATGGCCCAGGATTTTGGTAAAAACCTATTCATATTTTGGTAAAAACACTCCAGGAAATCTGTTGGGCTCCATTCATTGATTTACTGGTTCCAGCGATATAGCAAAAAGTCAATTTCACTATGACTTGAGTCATATGAGGGAAAAAGCTGTAGCCTTTAATGAAACAGAACATAACTGTGTGCCTTGATGGAGTGTTGCTTCTTTTGGGAATATACCCCTCAAACGTGTGGCAGTCAGATATAAAAGTTCTCCTGAATTATTGCAGTAATAGTAAGACTTACTCTCACGACCATTGTGGTTCCTTGTCTTAAAACTTCTGATTATATGTACAGTATTATACTGAGGGATACTTTGCTCCTTAAAATGCTCTGTAGGATAGAATTCTAAGCTAGATTACTTTTTCCACTTGGTTAGTCCGCTGAAGCTTTAGTGGAATATGATATTGCTATATCAAGTCAATCCAGCTCTTGGCTTATGGGTTCACAGTAATATCAGTAACATATTCAGTTATAATTCAAATGTTCCACTTTCTCATTTTGAAATGTGTCCCATTCTAGGAGATGAGATGTGAGTTTCAATGCTGATGGAGGAAGTAAACAAAAGGGATCTTCTTAAGGGCAGAACATAGTGAGAAAAATGAGGTTGCATTACATCGTGTGTTCAAAGAAAGTAGACCTGGAGTTTTCATATACTAACCATAAAACGCTAATATTCAGTCAACAGAACAGCTACCTCATGTCATGTACTGAACTAAGTAGGAAGTGTAGAGTAATGAGAAGTGAAAGAACCAATTGTCTCCCTATTTGGCAGACACACAGATCAGTAGTACCAAGGAGATTAAAAATTGACTTAATGTTCTGGAACAGGAAGGGAAATGAAAGAGTTCTGGGAAAATTTCACAAAATATTTGACACTGAGTAGGGACAATAAAGTAAATATGAAAGTAGTATCAATAAAAATAAGCATAACAAGGACAAAATATTTGGGGTAATAGTTGAGTATGGCTGTCAGAGAGTATGTAAGGCCAGATAGGAGATCCAGCCACTGAGAAATGCTCAGTGCCATTTATTTCTGTTGCTTTTTCCTTTACCATGTACAAATGACTGGCACATAAAAGTTCTTAGAATGTGGACCTATGAGAATTAGGTAAGCAATGGGTGGTTCCTCTCCTGTCTTAGCACCAGCCGTCTGACACAGGCTAGAGTCGTCTAAGAGGAAAGTCTTGATGAAGTGATTGTCTAGATCAGATTGGCCTGTGGGCTTGTCTAGGAATCTTATCTTGATTGTTAACTAATCAGACAGTTCTCGGTGGGCAGCAGCAGTCCCTGGGAAGATGGTCCTGGGTTGTAGAAGAAAGCTAGGTGAGTGTAATATTGGATGAGCCAGAAAGTAGTACTCCTCCATTGCTTCTTCACCAAATTCTTGAGTTCCTGCCATAATGTTTCTGACTGAAGGAGTGCGGCCTGTAAGTTTTAGGACACATAAACGGCTTTGTATTGTAAGTTGCTGTTGATCAAGAGACTATTTTATCACAGCAACAGAAATATAACTAGAAGCTCCTTCATTACGTGTTATAATCACAAATGTCTTGATCATGAGATAGCAACTATGCATATAGTCAGCCACTTATCATTGAAAAAAAGGTGTCCTCTGTGCAAAGATCAGCACATTTTACACAAAATACTTTATAAGGTTGTGAAGAATCCCATTAATGTTCTCCAAGACTTTCTCACTTCTAACTTCATTCTATCCCAAATTTTTAGGTTCACTAAACACAAAACTAAAGTGTGTCATTTTTGGAAGAACATGTGAAGATTGTCCATCATTTTTCATATTTGTATTTGACAAGAGAGAGTAGAGTCGAGTCTCCAGGGCCCAATTCTGAGACATTTTGGCCACTGTTTCATTCCTAAAGTAAGCTAGAGAACAAAAAGTTCAAGTACGTACATGACATAGTCCTAGTTTTTGGTGTTTTTCGGGGTTTTTTTGGTTTTTTTTTTTGGCAAGTGTGCAGAAATATTTTCAACAACTGTTGTACTATTCTGTTTTTATTTTTTCTAATGCATCTTGTAACAAAATATGGTTACTTTTTCTCCATTTTAATATCATAAGCAAAATAAAAAAGGCATTTTGTGCAGAGATTGCAGTATGTATCAGGCAAAAAATGTAAATATCATTCTGGCCTGAGAGCTGTGAATCAATTTTTTCATTTGTTTACACCTTCGTTTCTGAAGTAAGAAATAAACACTTGCTTTAGCATGCATCACTTGGGTCTGTATATCCATGCCTCCATAAGCATGTTCCCATGCAGTAACATGTTCCATGGCTTGTTAATCAGCTTCCCTTTCAAGTGTGAGTAAAAGCAAGAGGAAATTAGCAGCTAGAAGGAAACATGCATTAGGAGTAGTTCTCAAAAACCGATGGTGTTATGCATCAAATTTTCTTTTTATTCAGACATTTTATGCAACAACTTACCCTCTCAGCCTTTCCTTAGTGCATGTTTACTGCACTGTCTAGAGAATTTTGAAAAGTGGAGATAACATTTGATCCTGTTAATGAGGCTTCAGTAATAATTACTTCTCATACTTGATTATGGAAGAGACCAGAATTGTTCTAGAATCTTTATAGAATGAAGTAATATAGTTATTTTAAAAATATGTTTAAAAGAATAGAGAAAACAAGCATTTCTGAAGAAAATATCTGACTGTAATAATTTCTTAGAAAAAGGTTTTATATAACCAATTAAAGTATCCTTGCATAATATACAACAAATGAAATTTAGAATAGCAGAGTGTTAATTGCCTTTATGTACAATTTTATTTAACAATACCCTTTTATTCTTACAGTACAATCCATTTATTGTATTATTTTTTCTATGTAAAATTTTACTAAACAGATCTTCTTTTCCAATTATAATTTCTATGAAATATATAAGTTAATGAAACCATATATAACTTACCTGACACAAGTTGACTTAAAGAAATACCTTTGATAGAAATATGTACACACACACACACACACACACACACACACACACACACACACATATGCAAATTAATACATTTCCACTTAAAATTCTTTTGACATCAGGGCCATTAAGCAATGCCAAATTGAAACTTTCATATGTTTCAATATCTCCAAGAGTGCTGTGATATAATAGTGTACATGTAGCTTCAAAGTCTTTAATAGTATTTGAGTAACAAAGCCACAGTGATTGATAAATGACAATGAAGAATGGCTCTTCAATATTTCTACTGGGGCCATTTAGATGATTGCAAGCTCAGATCCATTCATTCGTTCTCACTGTGGAAGTCATTAATTCAGTCTTGTAGATAGTTGCAACAGAGAGCCTCGGATGAGATAAGGCAGGAGGGTAGGAATGGCAGAATCATGAAGAGAGAAGTCACATGTACTCCAGTGTCCTTTCCTTCCCACCTGTCTGATATGGGGCTTCATTTGCTATGACAAAACACCATCAACAAAAACAAATAGGAGAGAAGGGTGTGTGTCATCTTACAGCTTGTAAACCATCATGGAGGGAAAGCAGGGCAGGAACTCAAAGCAGGTACCTGGATGTAAGAGCTGAAGAATTGGTGATCGTTTTTACATCCTCCTGTTTTAATTTTTATATGTCAGATGTTTATAAGAATTTATTTATGTCTTCTAGATTTTCCTGGGCTGGAAGGTCAGGGGTTGTTTCATACATTCTCAAACAATCCTCCTGATTTCATTGGAATCTCTTGTAAAAGTTTCTTTTTCATTTAGATTTTTATTAAGCTGTGTCATTTCACATCTTTGGGGTTATCTTAGTGTCTTTTATGTTACTGTGATAAAATAATCATGATGAACAGATATGATGATTTCAGAGGGTTAGAGTGTCTAATGGAGCAGAAACTGTGAAAATTGGTGGGCACGGCTCTGAATGATGATCTTCAAGAACATGCTTCCTACAGCAGTGCTACACCACCTAAATCTCCCTAAGCAGTGCCATCTGCTGTGGATGAACTGTTCAAATTCCTGAGACCATGGGAACCTTTCTCATTCAAACCACATTTTACAGACCTGGACTTCATAGTTTTCTGGCCATATGATGATTACGAAAGTCACTTAGTCCAGATGCTAGTCTTCATAGACTTATATATTTAAAAATCCAAAGTCCTAAGTCCCTTTTCAGACTTAAGGAACTCTCTTAATTGAACGATTCTTTAAAAAAGCAAATTAAATTCTTCCCACATATAATGGCACAGAATACACACACACACACACACACACACACACACACACACACACACACACACACACACACACACACACTGCATCTGTGTGTGTGTGTGTGTTAGTATGTATATGGTAGGATATACTATAATATTTTATCTATCTCTATCTCTCTATCTCTCTATCTCTCTATCTCTTTCTCTATCTTATCACCATTCCTAAAGGAAGGAATGTGGATTTTGGTTTCAGAAGCCAGAACAAGAGGCCGAGGTGCATACTTTACATACCAAAACAGACCTGAGCTCCAGGTTCTCCCAGCATCCCCAGTCCCTTCTTGGCATACCCGGTTCCCAACCCTGAACTTTCCAGTCCAGAAGCAGGGGTGCCCTTCCCACCTAGGCTCTGCCCTATATAATCCAGACATTATGTCCCCTCCCATTTCGTCTTCTCTCTCTGCCTGTGTGTGTTGAGTGCATGTTCTTTCTCCCCTCCATCCCCCTGGTGACTTCCCTGGCCTCCCTCCGGGGCCATTGAACCCACCTGCCTAGAGCAACTTCTCAGTACAGCTGCATTTAATATACTCCAACTTGGCTTGAATTGGCTCATTTCACCAGTGGGAAATACTTATCGGGGGCATAATGAGAAAATACTGAACCAAATCTTGCCTTTCAGTTTCCAGCTTTGTTGCCTGTAACACTGGTGCATGTCTCCCTTGGGCTGGTTCCATCCCCTGTATCCTGTTCTCTTTGGCATGTAGCCCATGGTTCTGGCATCGCCTACATCTTGGCACCTTTACTGTAACTTAGGCTTCCCATGCACAGTTTTACTGCACTCTGGGCTTCACATTCACAGCTTTATACAGTGGTGCTCATGATTCTCTGAAGCAATAGAGGAGGATTTTAAAACTTGTTTACTCATACCTTTCATGTCTATTAAGCTGTATTATGATTTACATAGGACTGCCAAATTTGGCTGCCAGCTAGGGGTAGACCCTAACCCCCTTGAATCACATTAGCAGCAGCTTTCTTGCAGGGGTCCCTGCAAGTGACACAGCTAGCAAAGAAAATGATCCTGGTGAGATTAAGAAATGAAGCTTGCTTGGGTAAGTATGACTTCAGCCCATGCTGGGTCAAAAACTTCTGGAGTCTGACCAACTGGTTTATTTTTCTTAACATTTAAACACAGGAAAACTTTAGAGAAAAGTTTCCACTTGAAAATTATCACAACAAACTTTATGTGTGGCTACAGTGAAGCTCCTTTGCAATGTACATCTCTTTAGCAAAGCAACTGTGAGTAGACCATAAGCGTTGAGTTTTTCTTACCAGAGAAACAATGTTCAGGAAAGGGGCTAATGAGAAAGAATTTCTAATAAGAACAAAGATGGGTTCTATTGAAGGAGATGCAAACTTTATGGCACCTCTTTTATAACAATGGGTTCCATTGACTGAATGACAAAGCTCAGGATCAGGGCCTAAACAATGTTCAGGATTTGGGAGGGATTCGGGTGAACGCTGGCTCCATAGAATAGCAAAAGGTCACCAGGTTTCTAGACAACATCCTCTCCAGCCTTCTGGGTACACAGGCTCATTTCCTTCCCTAGAAGGAAAACATCCCTGTTTTAATTATTATGCTTTCTCTAGGGCTTTCTGTAAGCTGTGCCCTAAACACTTTCAGATATAGTCTAAGAGCAGAAAATATCTTTGGCCATCTTTTATAAGATAGAAATTTATCGGGGTGAGTCTTTGCCCGAGGTACCTTTCTTTTTATTATAGTGCAGCAGAGGAGGGCTCTCCTTAATGTCACTAATCTCCTTATCCCTTTCAGCAAAAGTTTTGACTTCAGCATTATGGTTTTAATTCATTTTTGTTTAAAGTGTTCATTTTTGTATTTCTTTCTGTTCCTCTCACCATCTTTCAACGTGGACCTGCACAGGAGTCTTTAATTACCATCTCACAGACTCAATATTATGTTGCCTTAAAAGTTAATATCAATTCAATTGAGTTTGTGGTTTCTGGACTTCTCTTTGGTTTTGTAAGGGTCCAAGATTCACTGAAGAATGATACCCCGGACTCAAATAGTATGCAAAAGCAGAGTGTTTTATTCTGCAGAAGTCCAGCATGTTGGGGTCTACCATCTTCCAAGATGGAGATACACAAATAAGCTCATAGGCCTGACTAAAGCACATTAGGAGAATTCAGGGAAGGAGTAGGTGCTCTCTATCTTAATCTGTTGGCTGAATCTCTAAGGATATTCCAGAACCACTGCTGGGGTGTGCGGACTGAAAACTGTTGCTGGGGAAGTCTGGAAACTGCTGCTGACCCATTGTCCTTGCCTCAGGCCAGGTGTTGGGGCAGATTCTGACTTGCCTGGACTTGCCCAGTTCTTGGAAACAGAGATATAGGCCTACTCTCCTGTCATGGAGTCAGCCTATCTCAGTTTATGCTTATGCAGTCTGTCTCAATTAGTAAGCAATGTCTGTTAGTGCTTAGAGCTCTCATCACATAAGCAGCCATCTTTGTTCTGTATCAGAGGCCTCTTTAGATCACACTTAGCTTTGCAGCCTCTGGTCTGGGCAGGATTTCTTGCTTTGCCTAGACTCAAGCATATGTCAGGCATTCTATGGTGTCTTGTATTCTATGAATGTTTTCCATCTGCATTGGGAGTAGGAGAAAACTCAAAATGCTGATAACTGAGCAGATGCACTATTGCTTTTGTCCTTAGATGGCATCTGCGCTCACCACTATGCCCTGAAGGCACTTCATCAATACTATAATATATTTTTAATTACCTTTGGTTGGCCCTGTTCCCTGTGCTCCATTTTCTGATCCACAATTCTGCCTGCTTTCCGAGGCCTGCCAGCATCAGAGACAACCAGGTAAGCACTCACTCCCCAATCCTCTGACTGCCAAGCCCTCCTAAAGCACACCCAGCAGCTATAAACTCCATCCTGTCACCCATTTTTCTAACCCACAACTCTGCCTGCTTTCCTAAGAGTCTGTTGGCACCAGGAATACCAAGTAATATCCCTTCACAAAGACCTTGCCTGCAAAGTCCCCTTAAGCTGCACGATACCCCCTAGACTCCATTTTCCAGCCTACCACACAGACTGCCTTCTGGGAGGCCACTGTGGTGCCAGAGATTGTAGTCTATGCTGGTACTAGAGATCCAATAGTCAAGATTAACACTCAAAACCCCAGAGACCATGCAGACCACACACACACAAACATACACACACACACACACACACACACACACACACACAGGAAAACAAAAATAAAAGACACCTTACTAAACCTGAGGACTTGCTAGTCACCAGAATCCCAGGTCACTCAGGTCAGACGACAGACAGTAAATAGAAACCAAGGGGGAAAAGATCTGAAGAAAATCCACTTAACAAAGAAACCCAGAACTCAGCATCTCAACCTATAATAACCACAAAACCCACATGGCTTAAAGTTAGCAGAAGAACACAATCAACAGTCAGGGCAATATGGCAGCATCAGAGCCCAGTTACCCTGCTATTGTAAGCCTTGGATATCCAAACACAGCTGAAGCACAAGAAAATTACCTTCAACCCAATCTTAAAGAGGCCTTTAAGAGTAATGAATAGATTCCTTAAAGAATCACGAGAAAATTAAAAACAAAACAAAACAGGGGAATGAAATAAATAAAAACTGTTCAAGACTTGAAAATGGAAATAGAAGCAATAAACAATACACAAATGAGGGAATCCTGGAGATGGAAAACCTAAGTAAGAAAATAGAAACTCCAGATGCACCATCACCAAGAGCATACAAGAGATGATGGAAGAGGGACTCTCATGTGTGAATGATACAATAGAAGAAATTTGTGTCTCTTAGAACTAAGAGACACAATCAACACAAACAGAAGAATCTCTGTCTCTTGCATATTCTTTCTGCCTTTCCTATAATCATCCTCATTCCCCCGGTTGTGGTTTCCCAGTTGACTGTGCCAGTTCAATCTTCCAGAATGGTGTTCAGGGTGAGGCTTGACTATGGGAGTCACAGGAAAGGACAGTGTTGAAAAAGTGAGCTCTCAGAAAGAGAAAAGGGAACTGGGAGAAAGGAAACGCTTGGTGCGGTATTTAGTAAAAGACTTAAGACGACATAGATAAGGGAGCTCAGGAAAAGTAAGGGAGATTGAAAAAGATAAGAGATCTTGTGAGAGAGAGAGAGAGAGAGAGAGAGAGAGAGAGAGAGAGAGAGAGAGAGAAAGAGAGAGAGAGGAGAGAGAGAGAGAGGAGAGAGAGAGACAGAGAGACAGAGAGAGGAGAGAGAGGAGAGAGAGAGGAGAGGGAAATGGAAACCATATGCTCTTTGTGTAAATGCTTAATATGTTTTGGTAAAGTAAAGGCAACAGCAACTGCATAATTTTTTAGATTTTGTAGAAAAGGTTTGTCATTGCTTTCCTGAGGAAGATACAATTGATTTAGTAACCTAGAAGAAAGTTGGAGAAAGGCCTCTAAATTATTATGAAGTGCTTGCACTAGGTAAAGTGCCTGTAGACACTTTTTCTCGTTGAACCCTGACTAGGGCTAGGAGAGAGAAGTGGGCTTCAGAGAAGCAGTCCTGCCCTCTGTTCTGGGGACACTGCAGCTGAGGCAGAAATGCCGTGTTCTGGCATAAGTGAGTTATGATCCAATCCAGCAGGTTAAGCTCTAAGAAACAATGTTTATGGAAAATGTGTATGAAGGTTAGAGGTTGGAAAAATGCAAGTAAAGCAGTTTAAAGTTGGTAAATGCAAGTCAGAATTGTTGGAGGGCCTAAGATGACATAAGAAAGGATTTTAGGTATGAAAATGGGAAATGTTACGTATTTCTCCCACATGCTATTGTTATTTCAAAGTTCAGACTTTTAACATTGATCAATGGAGTTCTGAAAGGTTAATGGAACATTTGCAGTTTGCAATTCAGTCACAAGCTCAAGATTTGAAATTCTCTTTGGTTGTCTTCTTTTTTAAAAAATTTATTATTTTTTTATACTCCAGATTTTATTCCCCCCCATCCATCCTCCAGCTGTTTCACATCCCATCCCTTCTTCTCGACCCTGTCTCCACATGGATGTTCCTACCCCCCAACACCCATCCCACCTGACCTCTAAACTCCCTGGGGCCTTCAGTCTCTTGAGGGTTAGGTGCATCATCTCTGATTGATTACAGACCTGGCAGTGCTGTATATGTGTTGGGGGCCTCATATCAGCTGGTGTATGCTGCCTGGTTGGTGGTCCAGTATCTGAGAGATCTCAGGGGTCCAGATTAATTGAGACTGCTGGTCCTCTTACAGGGTTGCCCTCCTCCTCAGCTTCTTTCATCCTTTCCCTAATTCAACCACAGGGGTCAGCAGCTTCTGTCCATTGGTTGGGTGCAAATATGTGCATCTGAATCTTTCACCTGCTTGTTGGGTCTTCCAGAGTGCGGTCATTCTAGATTCGTTTATTGTGAGCGCTCCATAGTGTCAATAATAGTGTCAGGTCTTGGGAACTCCCCTTGAGCTGGATCCCACTTTGGGCCTGTCGCTGGGCCTTCTTTTCCTCAGGCTCCTCTGCATTTCCATCCCTGCAGTTCTTTCAGACAGGAACAATTATGGGTCAGAATTTTGACTGTGGGATGGTAACCCTCTCCCTCATTTGATGCCCTGTCTTCCTGCTGCAGGTGGGCTCTGTAAGTTTCCTCTCCCTACTGTCTTCTGAACATAAATTTAAAGATGCTTCTCATCATGCAAAAAACATCTCTGTTCCATCTGTATATCTAGCCACCTGGATTGAGGAATAAATGTTCTGTGCCTTTTAACCCAAACCTACAGCTTTTGCTAGGTCTCAAAGGCCTAAGTCTACTTGTGTTATCTAACCAACACCGGTTAAATATATTTCTAAAATATAGATGTCAATACAATGGTAAATACTAATGTGCATCCTTTTGTAAACTGAAGTTCACATAAACTTCAGGGAATCAAGAGTCCTAAGACTTGGACCTACCTCTCATAAATCAAATGGACTCCTGATAAGTACACCTGCTTGCCCTGATCCAATCCAGCAGGTGGCCACAAATATAAATTATATAAACATATATCATAAAAGTTAGAATTTATATACATTGAAACATATATAAAACCACATGCATGTTCACACATGCATGTGTATAAATGTCCACATTAAATATAAATCATACATTAAATATAAATCATACAATTGAAATATAAATTACATACATTGGATAGGATTTAAATACATTAATATATGATATACAATAAATATAAATCATAATTATTAAATATTAATTGTATACTTTAAATGAAAATTATATAATTAAATATTAATTATATATGCTAAAATATGAATTAAATATGAGTTAATATATAAAACAAAAATATATATTTTTAATATTACAACATTTATTTATTCATTTTTAATTTTTTTTGATGCTTTATTTACATTTCCAATGTTTCCCCTTTTCTGGGTCTCCTCTTTGGAAACACCCTATCCCCTCCCCCTCCCCGTCTCTATGAGGGAATTTCACCTCCCAACCACCTGCCCACGCATCCCCATATTCCCACCTTGACATTCCCCTTTACTGGGGCCTCTAACATCCTCAGGCCCAAGGGCATCTCCCCTCTCCCTGATGGCCATCGAGGCACTCCTCTGCCACATATGTGGTCTGAACCATGGGTACATACATGTGTATTCTTTGGTTGGTGGTCCAAACTCCAGGACGACGGGGGGGGGGGGCAGGCCCATTGACACTCTTGCTCCCTCCATGGGGCTGCAAATTCCCTCAGCTCCTTCAGACCATTCTCCAACTCCTCCATCTGGGACCTCACTCTCAGTCCAGCGGTTACTGTTAAGTGAAACTTGGGTATTCTGAACTTTTGGGCTAATATCCGCTTATCAGTGAGTACATACCATGTTCCTTCTTTTGTGACTGAGTTACCTCACTCAGGGTGATATTTTCAAGTTCCATCCATTTGCCTGCAAATTTCATTAAGTCATTGTTTTTAATAGC
>JAPYYD010006008.1:0-11548 GCA_028551405.1 Uromys caudimaculatus
CCTCAGTCTTTGTCACACAAAAATGAGGACATGAGTTTAGATCCATCACATCCACACAAAAAGCAAGGCATGGCAGTCTGTACCTATAACCTCAAGGCTGAGCGTGGGTGTGGACAGACAGGAGGATTCCCAGAGCTTATTAGACATAACCAGCCAGAGTGTTCCACATGAGACTGTCCCAAAAAACAAGGTGGAGAGTACTAGAAGATACCCAATATCAGTGTCTGGCCTCAACAGATACGAACATCTGCACACACAGAGGTGCACACACACAGACACAAACACATGTGTACAACACACAGACGCGCATGCGCACAAACATGCACGCATGCGCACACACGTTAAAACAGGATGTGGAGTAGAAACAAAGAAAAGAACCTTCATGCAGATTACTAACGCGCTGTTGATTCAGTTAGTGTAGAAGAGGTTTAAGGAAGCATTAGACGCAGCTCTGCTTCTGCCTGCTTTCCTCAACTGTGTCTCAGCAATGTGACAGAACTGACAGACCTGCTGCGGACAAGAAACTCCTCTGATCCTAATAAAACCGAGGAACCTGCTGACACGAGCTTCTTCCCAGACTTGGTGTGGACTCTGAGAGATTTCTTCCTGGGCCTGGAAGTCAATGGGCAAGCCATCACGTCAGATAAATATCTGGAGAACTCGCTGATGCTGAAACAAGGTAACAGAGCTTCCGTTTGAGAAAAAGAAAGAAAAGTACCCAGGAATTTTATTTTATAAAATTCATTTTTATGAATTTATTAAAAATTTCAGCTAAGTATATCATTTTCCATATTTACCCTCCCAGCACTTATGCAACATAACGATGATTATTTAATTGAGAGTGAAGTAATAGGTTCAATATTAAATCCCATTAGTCCCCAGTTACTGAACAAATTTCTCTCCTTTTTTTGTTTCCTTCACTAGTTAGATTTTAGTCTTTGTGCAATATCAGGGGAAACGACATTTATTTAAAGTAAATAAATTAAAGTGGATTTAAATTATATTCTAGATAAATCCTGTAATTCCTTCTCCAGGTAGTGACGAAAGAACCCAAACATACAATCTCCCACGGCTGTGCATACAGAAGTTCTTCCCAGTAAAGAAATGCTTTGTTTTTGACTCTCCTGCTCGGGGACAGAAGCTTTCCCAGCTTCCAATACTCAGCAGTGAGGAGCTGAATCCTGATTTTGTGAAGGACCTTTCAGAATTCTGTTCTCACATCTTCACCCATTCTAAGACCAAGACTCTTCCAGGAGGCATCCAGGTCAACGGACCTCGTGAGTACTTTTTTAAAAGATTTTATTCCAATTCATCATAAAGAATAACAGACACATAGAGATGCTTTGTTGGTGAATTGACAAATGGATCAGTATTCGCCATGATGGAAATCCAATGTACTGTGCTGACAAAGTTACAGCAGATATCAAGCACATCTCTAGTATTGGTAAAACCTCAGAGTTACATCAAATTTAACAGGAACAAAGATGTGAAGTTAGAGAGGCTTTTACTCTTTTTTTTTTTTTAATTTTTTTTTTTTTTTTGGTTTTTCGAGACAGGGTTTCTCTGTGTAGCCCTGGCTGTCCTGGAACTCACTCTGTAGACCAGGCTGGCCTCGAACTCAGAAATCCACCTGCCTCTGCCTTCCAAGTGCTGGGATTAAAGCCGTGTGACACCACTGCCCGGCGAGGCTTTTACTCTTGAAACACATTAACTCACGTGGGTTGACCAAGTTTACACAACATACAGTGGATTTTTAGTACGTGACATAGTATTTAATGCTTGCATCTTAATGCAGAACCCCCTGATTTAGAACTTGGCAAATGCTTACTATAATAGGAAAGGAATCTGTTACTTTCGTGTAGAAGCTGGCAAGGAAGAAAAACGAGGCAGTTCTGATGAAGAATAAGCTTTAGATCACCGAATCCTATTTATAGAAGAAATTAACTCATAACACCTTAATTGTGATAAAATAAAACAAAAGGGGGGGAAATGTGAATGAAATAGAAAACTGAGAGAAAGAAAAGGGAAAGGAAACTTAAAGAAGCAAAGACCTAAAGCATTTTAATCAAATTAATACTCACAACTTCTATATCATCATCATATTTCTTTATGGAGGAGGATAAAATGCAGGCCATCACATAGATCTTGAGAATTCTTCTATTTTTCTTCTTTCAACAAAGACTAGATTGTGTTTCTGTTGTTGTTTATGTGTGGTTTTCCCTTTTCTTAATCACATAGTTCTTCAGAGAACTTCTCTGCGCCATTTGAATATTGTCCAGAATACTGAAAGACTTCAGGCAATCCATAGTTAGCATTGTCAGAATGAATCCATGTAGATACTAGACTCCTAAACATGATACAAACATCTTTTCCTTTTCTGAAGGTCTGGAAAGCCTGGTGCTGACTTATGTTGATGCCATCAACAGCGGGGCTCTGCCTTCCATAGAGAACATGGTGGTAACCTTGGCCCGGAGAGAGAACTCAGCAGCAATGCAAAAGGCCATTGCTCACTATGACCAGCAGATGAGCCAGAGGGTACAGCTCCCCACAGAGACCCTCCAGGAGCTGCTGGACCTGCACAGGAGCAGTGAGAGAGAGGCCATGGAAATCTTCAGGAAGAATTCTTTCAAGGATGAGGACCAATGTTTCCAGAAAGAATTGGAGGTCATTATTTTCTGTATTTGTTTATAGACATCAGGGTCACAGAAGGCATGAATACTTCTGTAAGATGTACAATAGAACTAATGAAAACAATCAGTTACAGCTAGATTAGAAAGAGATGAGAATCACTTATGTGACCTTGGTGTGAGTTTAAAGATCTTGATATTCTCTTCTCTTCTCTCCTCTCTCTCTCTCTCTCTCTCTCTCTCACACACACACACACACACACACACACACACACACACACACACACATGGACAGTGACTTCTTGAAACTAAGAAGGGTTTCTGTGGATGAAGGAGAAAAGGTGAGAGGAGGTTATCGTGGAAACCATGAGATAACGTCCCTGCATAAATGTAGGAAAGTGTCAAGCTATGAAGGAATTAAAAAGAACAAGATGGGGTCTCCTACACACACAAGTTCTTTCTCACTTTTCCTTAATAAAGCAACTTAGTTAATCTGCTATTTAAAGATGAAGAAACTTCTAATCCCAAATAAACATAACTTTTCATAGATTATTATTCTTACAACTTTCTTTTAGCTTTGATAAGGAGACTCTCATATACATTCTCTAAGTTTCTAAGAAAATAAAATGTAGATTCTTTTGGAAAAAAAAAAAACAATTCTCAGAAACACTGAAGTGTATCTGGCATCTCCATGCTTTTGTTTGTTTGTATTTTTGTTTTGTTTCGGTCCATCTATAGAGCCTACTAAGTGCAAAGCAGGATGAGATTTGTAAGAAGAACATGGATGCTTCTGAAGCCCTCTGCTCACCCCTACTTCAGAGTATTTTTAAGCCTCTGGAACAAGAAGTGGCACAGGGGGCCTATGCTAAGCCAGGAGGCCACAATCTCTTCCTTCAGAGGATGGAACAGCTGAAGGCACAGTACCGTCAGCAGCCAGGGAAGGGAACACAGGTATCTTTCATTCCTGGTACAGGTGAAATGATGTGCTCTATGTCTCTGCCTGTGCGTTTCTCTTCTGTTGGCTGAATATGTGCCTGGCACAGATGTTATGGTGGAGAGCTGGTGCTTCGGCGACAGCTGTAGATAAAAGCAACCCAATGCTGTGATCATTGGACTTCTGTTGTAGCCACCGATGTTCATGAACATCAAAGGGACTAATTAGGATTACACAAGGCAGAATCTCACTTAGTGAAGCCAGTTTAAGGAAATGGAGTAACCGATTGGCTTAAAAGGCTTTTCGTCGTCGGTGTGTAGATACATTCCAGGGTTCAAATGACGTCATTCCTTTTCCTTATTTTTATTTATTTCCAGCCTCTACTTCCTTTTTATGTTTTGTTTTCTTGATTCCTTTTCAAGCAGCTCACCCACCTGCTGCCAAAACAAAACAAAGCAAAACCAAAGGACTCTAACAGGCCCCAAGTTTAGCTTGCCCTTAGAGAGGCACATCCCAGAGGAGGCAAGCATGTCTGCTCCAGTACCCATAAAAACACAAAAAGCTGGTTGTCTTAAAAAACTAATATGGGTGCTGGAAATAAGGCCAGTGCCTGTAGCATTCCTGGGTGCTGTGACTGGCCACCATGCATGAGGATAGACGGACAGTCCCATCATGTACTGGCTGAGCATCCCCCAGGAAGGAGAGATAGTGAGAGAAGAAATAAAGACCTTTCCTAGGTTTCAAATTAGCATTTCCGAATTCTAACAGCGTGTTTTGGGGCTTCCAGGCTGAGGAAGTGCTACAGAAATATTTGAAGGCCAAAGAAGCAGTGAGCAATACAATTCTACAGACAGACCAGGCCCTCACGGCCAAGGAGAGGCAGAGGAAAGGTAAGCAGGAAGTGGAGGCCATGATGGACAGGAGGGCTAACGCACTGCAGAGAGCACTGTACTTGTCCTACAAACTGGTCGTTTTCCTATCTCCTCAGAGGAACAAGCAAGAGCAGAGGCTGCCCAGGCTGAAGCACAGAAGTTGGAGGTTATTCGCATCCAGGAAGAGCAAAGGAGAGCGGAGCAGGAGAGACAGTATCAAGAACACCTGAGGCAAATAGAGATTGAGAGAGCAAACTTTGCGGAAAAGCAACGGAGGGCCCGGGAGCAGAGGATCCAGGTACTTGTGAACTATTTCCTCTCAGTTGTTACTCAGCTGCTCATCTCTCTCCCATCTGTCAAGGTGACAGTCTGATGGCTCATGGGGAGAGACAGGCTCATGTGATAGTTCAGGGCAGAGACCTTGGAGCCAGACTGTGGAGTGTCAACCCCAGGCACTACCTTTCACCAAACATGTGTTTATGAAAGTTGTCCCCTCCTTCCCTCCATACTTTGATGTGAGAGACCAAATCTTTGGGGTTCAGACTCCATCTTAGAGAACTTGACCTAAGGTTGAACTCAAGTTAACTGACAAACTGTCACCTAGCACCAGTTTCCAGGCTACCCCACCCACCAACAAAACCTGCATCTAGCACCAGTTTCCAGATTATTCTCCAACAAATCTACACCCCAAGGTTACAGGTCTTCCCCTGACACTTCACTTCCTAACAACCACCAATCAGAAAAAAAAGCAGAAGTTAAGTTCATGGTTTGGTTCCTAACACCAATCAATTATGTTAAAGGCCATAATGAACTCCCCCCCCCCCCCCCAGTGAGATGTGTATTAGGCTAGATAATCCCTTCTTCCCTCTATAAATGCTTGTCTAAAACTAGGCTTAGAGCTCCCCCTTTCTGCTGTGTCAGAGTTGGCAGGTAGCCCAAGCTGGAGCTAAAATCAAGAGACCCTAATGTGATTGCCTCGGATCGGCACCTTGGTGGTCTCGTTGGGGTTCATGAACGTTTGCTGGCACAACAGGTACAGTGTAGAGGAAGCAACAACATGAGTTTTTCAAGATTATTATAATAAATGCTCTAATATTTGGATTTAGAATGATGTTTGGCACAGACTATGCATAATGAATTATTAAATAAGAATGAAGGCATTTCTTGATCACATTAACTACCTCTGCTCTGGACAATCATGTGTCTTGGTCATGGTAGGTTTTTGTTGTTGTCGTTGTTGTTTTGTTTTGTACATGAGGTTCATGGTCTGGGTCTTCATTCCTACCCTGTCTTATCCATTGCTGTTTCTCACGGTCTTTACCTTGTAGTTTATTTCTTAGTCCTTCAGCACTTAGGAAGCAATTGGCATGATTTATCAGGTACAAAGCTTTTTGTATGCTTTCTCTGATCTAATCACCATGAAGCAGAACTATTGTGTCCCTAGCACTCAAATGAATTCTGTGACTTCCCGCAAAAAGCAGTCAAATGCTGGATCACCCAGGCTTGCAGATGGGACCTTCAACATTGCTGCTTCTGCAGAGTTGCTGGGAAATTCTTAGCTATCAGTCTTATAAAACTGTCCCTACCCATTCCCTGACTTGTGAGTACGTCTTTATGTAGTAGCTTTCCTGGGAGCTACTTTATGTTTTTGACATGCCAGTGCTTTCCTGAAAGACAGAGTGGGCAATCATTTCTGCCAATCTAAGTGTGGTGACCTCATCCTACTCTTCAGCTAGGACTCAGAGGGCTGCACCCTGGATGGCAGGTTGTTAACTCAGTGCTCTCTATACAGTCTCTTCTTATAGAAAAATATCAGCCACTATTCCATGTGTGGGTGAGAACTGAAGTGAATATGTCACTGAGATTACCAAGGAGATTTCTCGATCTATGGAAGAAGGTTGTGTTGGGATGGAATTCTAAAGACACCAACAGCTCAGAGATTGAAATATGCTGTGTCTGAAACTAGACATAAAGGATGAAACATGATGGAATGTTGGAGGTGACATGTACTGATGGAAGAGAGCTTTTCAGGGATTGTCTACCATATAATAGATTAAGTATGGAAAAACCAATGGTTTAGGAATGAGAACAGAGTTTGAGCTTCAGGTTTTTTGTTAAGCCATTGTTTCTGTTTGTTGCTTCTTAGGAAGAGGCTGCAAGGATCAAGGCAGAGCAGGAAGCTCAACTCAGAGCACTTCAGCAGCAGCTCGAACACGAGAGGCAAGTGACCCACCACCACAGACATAACCAGTGTATTGTAAGCTAATACACCAAAACCTGGGCCCTCCCTTCCTTATTGCTCTGCATTGAAGACACAAAGGAACAAGAGACTGAAGGATTTCAGACAACCAATAGTTAAGAAGCTCCAGTGTCCCCTGTCTAACTGCCATATTTATTTCAAGATATTTTAAGTTACTAAAGGGGTGTTAATCAAGTAGAACTTGCCCAAGGTCTGCAACTCACATGGTCTCTCTTCTACTGGTGGACATAGAAAGAGGGTACCAATGAGAAATCAGAAATGATTCATATTTCTGGGTAAAACTGGGTGGTTGTCCCTAGTCAGTGGACAGTGGACTGGCTCCTTAGTACAGGGCCATCTGCATGTTCTTCTTCCTTTCCGTTTCTTTCTTGGTAGCCCAAACACGTTATGGTCAACGTTGTCACGTGGCTAACTATCGTGCCACTCACACGTGGAGGGAGACTTGTTCCTCCCGATTCTGCTGCATCCACATTCTATCTTTTGTTATGTGATTAGTGATAAGGAAAGTCTTTATCACTAACACTTTGGCTTTGATACATAAAATCACCATTTGGCTCGATTTCCATTGTTCTTCTTTAAAGTCTATACCTGCCTAGGCATACTACTCACTTTCTACCAGATTCTTTTTTTTTTTTTTTTCTTCTTCGAGACAGGGTTTCTCTGTGTAGCTCTGGCTGTCCTGGAACTCACTCTGTAGACCAGGCTGGCCTTGAACTCAGAAATCCACCTGCCTCTGCCTCCCAAGTGCTGGGATTAAAGGCGTGTGCCACCACTGCCCGGCTTTACCAGATTCTTAACCACAGTAATTATACTGATTTTAAATCATTTTGATGATTTAAAATTTAAAGTTTTTAAATGATTTCTGACCGTTCCATGCCTGTCTGTGTTCCTGGGTCTATTTGCTTTATTTCTTTAAAATAAAAAATAAAAAAAAAAAAAGTGCCTGGTTTTTCTATGAGTCTCAAAATTCTTTTAATTACATGCTGTACATTGTTGGTAACATGATTAAGATTGATAGATTTATGCTTGGAATGTGAATTTCCCTTTTATATTGAGATGTATCTGGCGAGCATTGGCTCAGTGTAGTTGTTCAGATGGAAATAGCCTTAATTTGTTCTAATAAAATAGGTCTTTCCTGTATCTGTCCAGAAGACAACGGGGGGGGGGGGATTGCCTGTTTATGTTAGTCTCATTCTGTTGTTCAATAAAATGGAATAAAAATATAAAATTCACTAAATTGATTCTCCTGTATGTATCAACTTCATGTACTAGAATTCTTGCTTTTACTGAAATTCACATGTAATAGGACAGAAGCACCGGAGCAGAAGCAAAAAATGAAAACTGAGATAAAATGTAGCATTTTTTAGCATTTATAAGTACATTGATTAACATTTATTTTCTCATTTTAAATAAATATTTACGTTGGAGTTTGAATAGTTACTGTTTCATTTAGAAATCAGGTTTAATGAGTTTCCTGATGTTGCAGTCCTGATGTTACAGCCCAGATAGACAGCTCAGAATAAGCAGAGAAAATAATCTGCAAGAACATTCAACAAAATAATAGTGATTACTTCTGGATGATAGCATTAGGGATTTTTATATACAAACTCACATCTATCATCTATCTATCTATCTATCTATCTATCTATCTATCTATCATCTATCTATCTATCATCTGTATCTATCTATAATTTATCTACCTGTCATCTATCTGTCTATTATTTATCTATCATCTATCTATCTATCATTTATCATCTACCTATCATCTATCTGTCTATCATCTATCTATAATTTATCTATCTATCATCTATCTGTCTATTATTTATCTATCATCTATCTATCATTTATCATCTACCTATCATCTATCTATGTATCATCTATCCTATTTCTATGAAAGGAAGAAATTATGTTAATAACATGAATACTTTTTAGGGAGTGATGGGGGTGGAGAGATGAGAAGAAATACACACAAGCTATGATGTCCACACTTGCTGTTGGGTAGAAGCAGGAGGAGCCAGCTCAGGTGGCCAAACGATGGCCTGTGGTCAGATGTTGTCTATGAATGCCCATCCTTCAGCCTCTGCATTTGGTCCCTGCATACCCTGAGTCCCAAGACAGACTGCTCTTCTTTGGACATTCATCAAGGGCTGAAGCAAAGAGTATAGGTAGAAAATCCATTATTTTCTTCCTAAAGTGGGCTTGCAGAGCGAGAGACCAAGCCCCAGGCCCACTGCAGAGATATTGCTGCTCAGTTGTTTCCTCTTGGCTGCTACCTCTAACCTCAGATGCTTCTTGGCATTTTCTGTCAGGCTTTGTAAAAATAAAAATGATGCTCATCTTACAGATGGTTTCGCTGCCAAATGTGTACTTTGTTTTGGTCTATAGCCATATTTAATATGCTCCATAGATCCCACAATGCTATGAAACGTCCAATCCCTTTGTACTATGTATGAAAATAGCTATCCAGTTTGCTCTGATCTCTTTATCTTGTACTTTAAAAAAATGTGTGACTCATGCACACATCAACATAATATGCTAGGATTAATCTCATTCCAGTTAAATTAGGAGTTACAATCTCTTAGGTTTCATTATCTCAGTCCTCCTTTGCAGTAAGAACAAAACCCAAAGCCGGCAAGCAAACAACCAAACCCTCAAGCCTTTTAACTTTGTAAACTCATATCTTCCTTTCCGTAGAACTCAGAAATATACAGATGTAATACAACACCTGCACCTAAGGCTGAGAAAAGAAATGTGAAGAAGGGCAGAAAGATTGTAAGACACGGAGGGCAGAACTCCTGCTGCACGACAGTGTGCCCTTGCCAGAACAGGGAAAATGCACCCAAGAAATCTCAACAATGTTTGCCTGAAGAAAACCGGTATAATGGCAGCATCAGATGCATGCTAACGTGGACAGGGGAGGTTCCACTCGATTACATCCCTATAGCTACAGGAAGTCAATGGGGTTTTGAGGGAGAATTGGTTTCTTCCAGGGAAAAACTCCCACAAAAGTAGTCCAACCTCAAATGGGCACATATACATGTATACATAAGCAATATTAAATGGACTCAGTAATGTGTGTGTGTGTCCGTGTGTGTGTCCGTGTGTGTGTGTGTGTGTGTGTGTGTACTTATATATCCATTTTGTACTCTGCTGGATTCTAAGCAAGAAAACCAAGCTCTGTTCCTCCCAACAAGGATGGCTTTGAATACCATCAAATTTATAGCTTTAGCCTTATCTGTCTACTGTCTTTCTGACTCTTAAGTTTCTTAGCACTGTTTGCCTTATCAAAATTATCATTTTACTTTACACAATCATATACTCTTGTAATCCTACCAGAGATGATTATATTATTTACATTTATATTTATATGTGTGTCTGACTCTGAAAATAGTCATATTCTTGACCTATGAAAATATTTATCTGTATAATGAATACCGTGTCTGGCTATTTATAAATATCTACTGACAGTTTGCTAACTTTATTTGGGTAGCATGTATGACTCCAATATAACTACAGTAAATACAACTTTGATTTAGAAATAGTTTCTAATTCTGTACCTATTATGTTTTAATGGATGGTCGTAAACATTTCACCCACACTGACAAATGTCATTTTCTCCTGTATATACATAATGGTGAAACTGAGATTCTGAATGGATTGGTACTACTATCCAGAATTAGAGTTGAAGTTTTTGGTTGTCTTCAAACTTTTGAGATTTGTCCATCATGGAAGTACATAAAGCCCAACTCAAATACCTAAAAATGTAGAAGAAATGAAGAGTGTACTCCTTAGTCCTTTCCGTTCATGTGCCTTCTAGGGTAACCCTAAGAATAACTCATACATCTTCACCTTTGTTGTGCTTTTGATCAAGAGTTGTCTACAACAGCATGGTTACCACCAAGCTCCAGGCCCTGGAGCAGCTGCAGAATCATCAACCTCCAGGTGCTGGAGCAGCTGCAAAACTCATCCAGGGACCAAACTGCCATGTTTCATTGAACTTTGAGTAATGGCAGCTGAGACTTTCTTCTTTATTGTGAATTAGTTGTCCTGTATGAAGGAGGTGGTAGACAAAACCTAATGCCACAATGTAGTTCTAAGTTTGGTTTGTAAAATATAATGTAGTTGTCATAGGGTTTCATTGCTGTGAAGAGACACCATGACCAAGGCCACACTTACAAAAGAAAACATTTAATTGGGGCTGGCTTACGGTTTCAGAGGTTCAGTCCATTATCATCATGGTGCTCAGTATGGCAGCATCCAGGTTGATGTGGTACTGGAGAAGAAACTGAGTGTTCTGCATCTTCATGGAAAGACGGCAGAAGGAGTCATCCACAGGCGACTAGGAGAAAGCTCTCCTTCCATATTCGGCAGGGCCTGAGCATAGGAGACTGAAACCTCACTCCCACGGGGAGACATTTCATCCAACAAAGCTACACCCATTCCAACAAGGACATACCTCTATGGACCAAACATTCAAACACATGAGTCTATGGGGGCCAAACCTATTCAATAGGGCATTTTTCTGTGACCCTTCTATGTAACTGAACCAGAGCTAACAAAGACTGAGTTCTCTTTGACATAAAATGTGCGCACGCACGCGTGAGAGAGACAGAGAGACAGAGAGATAGAGGACAGAGATACACACACACACACACAGAGAAGGGGGAGGGAGAGACAGAAAGATAGAGAGACACAGGGAGAGACAGAGGACAGAGATATACAGAAAGAGAGAGAGAAAGAGGGAGAGAGAGGGAGGAAGAGAGGGAGGGAAGGAGAGAGGGGGAGGGAGGGAGAGAGAGTGAGAGAAACACAGAGAGACACATAGTGAGACAGAGGACAGAGATACAGAGAGAGA
>JAPYYD010006009.1:0-11547 GCA_028551405.1 Uromys caudimaculatus
GTGTGTGTGTGTGTGTGTGTGTGTGTGCGCGCGCGCGTGCGTGCATGTGCAGAAGACTAATGAGGCCAGAAGGGAACACTGGATCCCCAAACTCAGGTCCTCTGGAAGAAGCGGGTGCTCCTAACTGCTGACCCATGTATTTAGTTTTGAGAGGTTTGTTGTTATCTGTTTTTATGGAATCTTTAGGAACTAAGTATAGGATAATATCAGGCAAAAGTTGGAATATTTTCTTTTTTTCTTTGTTTGGTTTTTATTTCTTCTGTTTGCCTTATTGCTTTGTCTATGATTCCAAATACCATTTTTAATGAGAATAGTGAAAGTGGGCATTCCTGCCTTGTTCCTGATTTTCATTTTCCCTCATTTAGCATAGTGTTCTGTTATTATTTATCTCATAATTTTATCTGTCTCTCTCTGTCTCTGTCTCTCAGCCTTTCTCTCTCTCTGTCTCTCTCTCTTTCTCTCAAAATTTATTTCCTTTACCAGTGTTTTGTTTGGAGTATTATTGTTTATCTAATACCTTGCTATGTACATTAAATTTATTTTTTTGAAATCATCTATTAATGTAAGTACCTATAACCACAAACTTCTTTGTTAAGTCTACATTCAGATCCTGTTGTGTCATGCTTAATTTTCATTTAGCAGTTTTACATTACCTCTATGAATTTTTTCAGTGACCTATTAATGATTCAAAAAGGCATCTTTCAGCTGGAGGGATGGCTTAGTGTGGAAAGCCCTTGCTATGCTAGTGTGAGGATTTGAGTTCAGATCCCCAGAGCTGATGTCAACCCAGACACATTGGCACACACATCTGAAATCTCAGAGCTCCGATAGAAGACAGGAAGTAGTAGCAGAAGAATCATCAGAAGGGTCATCTAGCTTGGTATATGAAGCAGCCATGAGACACTGTCTCAAACAAGGCAAACGTGAGGACTGACAAGTGAAGCTGTCTTCTGCCAACCATTTGTTCACTGTGGCCTGTGAGCACCAGCACTCACACATGAGAACACACACACACACACACACACACACACACACACACACATGCACACACAGAGTACACTGTGTACAAATTGTCTAATCTTCATGTGTTTGTCTTGTTTCTCTTGCTCTACCTTGTACTTTGATTCAGAAGTGGTGCATCTAGATATAAGCAAATATTTAAAGCTTCATGATTGTTCAGACTTGCTGTATATCCTAGGACATGATCGCTTTGGAGATGATTCCATGAACCCTTGAGAAAATGTGCATTCCGCAGCCAGGATCCTTCTTTCTTCTCTCTGTCTCTGTCCTGTTATTTCTCTTCCCCTTTCTATTAGCTGTACTATTACTTTCTTGTCTTTCTATTCGAAGTAGGGATTGTGATTACTTGAGATCTTATCTAATTTGCCTGTGAGGGATAACAACTTTATCTTTTTTAGGTTTTCCATGTATTTTAAACAGATATAAACTGTTATTCTCCGACTTGTGAGACTATCACAGAGGGAACTCATTTTAGCCATTATTAGTAGTATAGAGAAGAGAAGTTAAACCCATCTCCAATTGGTAACATCAACTTCTTGTCAAAGGAAACCAAGCATTTAAATTAGTACAGAGGGTCACTTTATTACTGGCTCTAAACACTTAAGTCTCAAAGTAATAGACCAAAAGAGTTAGTCATCAAACTAAGTTCTTTCTTCTTAGTGATGTTGAGACACAATAGCAAAACTGAGATTCAGTTGAGCCATGAAGGAAGGTTTAGTCTTAGCCAGAGGAAGGAGCAGTCATTAGTGAACCAGTCTTCCATTTAGGTTAAAGATGAGGGGCCTTTAACAGTCAGGTAAGGGAGGAGTTTAGAAAACAAGCAGAGTTATTTTCCTTGAATTTTTTATGGAGAGAGTCAGGTCCATTTGGGGTAGCGTTTCCTCTTTTTTAATGCTCATGTGAACTGGTCAGAATCTGTTTGAAAGGATGCTGGACCATGATGACCCAGTCAGAGAGGAATTTTACTAGGCTAGTGTATTACAACGAGATGATAATGAGTCTGAGGGTGAATAACAGGTCAGCAGAGCATCCTTTAGGCCTGAGACCTGTTTGACCTGGTTCCATTCTGTACCAGCCTTCCCAGGATCAGCCAGGTCCTGAATGTCTGTGTGGCTGGTTAGTCAGAATTGAAATTTCTTCTCCCAGAGTGACACTTCCTAGTCTGGGAATAAACAAAACTTACTAGAACCATGTAGCTTGTGAAAGTTACAAGGGTAGCAAGGTCCTTCTCCAAGGTTCTACAACCAATGATAACTCTGGGAAGAGAAGACCCTACAGGCCAGAAGCTGCCAGAGTGTTCTGAAGGGAGTTTCAGGGGTGTAGCTTTCATGAATGTGACCTATGCTGGGATGGACTTTTTGGTGAAGTAGCTGCCTCTGAGTGGTCCCTGCTCTATAAAGAACACCAACGTGCTAGCCGGTGCACTGAGGCAGACATAAGAGGGATTGTTTCTTTGGTCTGTTGTCAGTGTCTTGTGTGGGATGAATAGGTGTTTCTTCATGCCTCACAAGGAGAAGTCAAAAACACTGGCAAGATAGGTCTGGTCTGAATCAAATAAAACAAGTGGAGAGTGTCTTTAAGAGTGTATCAAAATTCAGCTCCATTAGAGCCTGAGTCATTGGTGTTCTGTTCAGGAAGTTGTCTCTTGTACCAATGCATTCAAGGGTATTCCCCACATTCTGTTCTATCAGATTTATTGTATCCAGCTTTATGTCGAGATCTTTGATCCACTTGAACTTGAGTTTTGTGCAGGGTGATAAGTATGGATCTATTTTCATTCTTCTACATACAGACATCCAGTTAGACCAGCACCATTTGTTGAAGATGTTTTCTTTTTACCATTGTATGGTTTTTCCTTTGTCAAAAATCAAGTGTCCATAGGTATGTGGATTTATTTCAGGGTTTTCAATTCAATTCCATCTATCAACTTGACTGTCCTTATACCAATGCCATGCAGTTTTTGTTACTATTGTTCTGTAGTACAGATTGAGATCAGGGATTGTTATACCTCCAGAAGTTCTTTTATTGTTCAAGATTGTTTTAGCTATCCTGATTTTGTTTTTGTTTGTTGGTTTTGTTTTTCCATATGAAGTTGCGAATTGCTCTTTCAAGGTCTGTAAAGAATTGTGTTGGAATTTTGGTGAGAATTGCATTGGGTCTATAGATTGCTTTCGGTAAGATGGCCATTTTCACTATGCAGGCTCTAAGATTAACAAATGATAAATGGGACATCGTGAAACTGAAAAACTTCTGTCAGGCAAAGGACACTGTCAATAGAACAAAACATCAGATTGGGAAAGGATCTTCACCAACCTTAAATCTGACAGAGTGCTAATATCCAAAACTTATAAAGAATACAAAAAACTAGATATCAACTAATCAGATAACCAAATGTAAAAACGGGATACAGAGCTAAACAGAAAATTCTCAGCAGAAGAATCTTGAATTGCCTAGAAGCACTTAAAGAAATGTTCAACGTCCTTACTCATAAGGGAAATGCAAATCAAAATGATCCCGAGATTCCACCCTACACCTGTCAGAATGGCTAAGATCAAAAACTCAAGTGACAGCACATGCTGGCAAGGGGAACATTCCTCCATTGCTGGTGGAAGTGCAAACTTGTATAGCCACTTTGGGAATCAATTTGGCAATTTCTCAGAAAACAGAGAATAGATCTACCTGAAGACCCAGCTGTACCACTCCTGGGCATATACCCAAAGATACCCCATCACATCACAGTAACACTTGCTTAACTATGTTCATAGCAGCTTTAGTCGTAATATCCAGAAGCTGGAAACAACTTAGATGCCCCTCAAATGAAAAATGGATAAAGAAAATGTGGTACATCTACACAATGGAATACTATTCAGCTATTAAAAACAAAGACATTATGAACTTTGCAGGCAAATGGATGGATCTTGAGATTATCACCCTGAGAGAGGTAACCCAGAGCCAGAAAGACATGTATGGTATGTACTCATTTATAAGTGGACATTATAAATATGGCTGCTATGAACATAGTGGAGCATGAGTCTTTATTACATGTTGGAGCATCTTCTGGGTATATGCCCAGTAGAGGTATAGCTGGGTCCTCAGGTATGGAACTTGAAAATATCACCCTGAGCGAGGTAACTCAGTCACAAAAGAACGAACAGGGTATGTACTCACTGATAAGCAGATATTAGCCCAAAAGTTCAGAATACCCAAGTTTCACTTTACAGTAACCGCTGGACTGAGAGTGAGGTCCCAGATGGAGGAGTTGGAGAAAGGTCTGGAGGAGCTGAGGGAGTTTGCAGCCCCATGGAGGGAGCAACAGCATCAACGGGCCTGCCCCCCCTCCGGTTGTCTTGGAGTTTGGACCACCAACCAAAGAATACACATTTATGGACCATCTATGGGTGGGCGGGTGGGTGGGAGGTGGAATTCCCCCATAGAGGTGGGGAGTGGGAGGGGATAGGGGGTTTCCAAAGAGGAGACCTAGAAAAGGGGAAACATTGGAAATGTAAATAAAGTATCAAAAATAATAATAAAAAAATAAGTGGACATTAGCCATTAAATGCAGGACAATCATGCTATAATCCACAGATCCAAAGCAACTGGGTAATAAGAAGGTCCCAAGGAAGGGTGTGCAAATCTCACTCAGAAGGGGAGCTAGTCATTGGAGGTGGATGGACAGAGAGAGAGAGAAAGAGAGAGAGAGAGAGAGAGAGAGAGAGAGAGAGAGAGAGAGAGAGAACTGGGTAGGAGAGGGGGTGAGGGGGAGAAGGGATATGGTGATCAGGCATGAGGAGAAGGGGGGCAAGAGAGGGCTAGGAGTGAGAATGGAAATTGTCAGGGGGCATCTCTGGTGATGAGCTGGAGGCCTGGGATGTGGGAGGATATGGGGAGTGTATGGGGGTGATCCTACCTGAGATTCCTACCAGAGGGGGATATAGAGACTGAAGTGGCCACCTCCTGTAGCCAGGCAGGACTTTCAGAGGAGGGAAGAGGACATCAATCTACCCACAAAACCTTCAACCCAAAATTTATCTTGCAGGGATAAAGATGGAGCAGAGATTAAGGAAACTGGCCCAATTGAGACCCATCCCATGTGGGAGAGCCAACCCCTGACACTATTAGTGATACTCTGTTATGCTTGCAGACAGGAACCTAGCATAACTGTCTCCTGAGAGAATTCATCCAGCAGCGGATGGAGGCAGATGCAGAGACCCACAGCCAACCAATCAGGCAGAGCCTGGGGAGTCTTGTGAGAGAGTGGGAGATAGAAGGGGTCAAGGATACCACAAGAAGACCCACAGAGTCAACTAACTGGGACCATGGGGGATCTCAGGGCCACCATCCAGGAAACATGCAGGTATTACATATTTACATATGTAAATTTGACTTTATGTGGGTCCCCTAACCAGTGGAGCAGTGTGTGTGTGGTTGACTTGGTCTCTGTTCCTGGCCCTTTCCCCCTACCTGGGCTGTCTGGTTGGGCCTCAGAGGGAGAGGATATGTTTAGTCCTGCTGGGACTACATGTCTCAAGGTGGAGTGGTATCCAAGGGGGGCTCTGCTTCTCTGAGGAGAAGAGGAAGGTGCAATGGGGGAGGGATTTGTAAGGGTGGGGCTGGGAAGAGAGGGGGGCTATGATCAGGATGCATAGTGTAGAAGATGTAACTATGATGCTTGGTTATGGAGACTTTCTATGGCTGTGTCCAGAGAAAGAGGAGGTGAGTATAGAAGAGGAGCCAGAGATACTTCAGTGCTTCTGGCTTTGAAGCTGAGAGCACAGGTCATGATCCTGGTTGGGGAGGGCTGTCTAGATGCTGGAACAGGTGAGAGAGTGGATGTTATCATTTTCTGTAGATTTCAAGGTAGAACATGTCTGCCAACACAGTCATGTTAGCCCATTGGACTTCCTCCATGACTGTGAGACAATGCTTTGTTTCTAGTTTGAAAAAGAGGATTGTATCAACCCATGAATTTTTTTTTTTTTTTTGGTTTTTCGAGACAGGGTTTCCCTGTGTAGCCCTGGCTGTCCTGGAACTCACTCTGTAGATCAGGCTGGCCTCGAACTCAGAAATCTACCTGCCTCTGCCTCCCAAGTGCTGGGATTAAAGGCGTGCGCCACCACTGCCTGGCTACAAGTTTCTTTCTTTGTGCATCTCTGGGACCTGATTGTGTGATCATTCCAGCAAGCAATGCAATGCCTGGTTCCATGCCTCTTCATCCCCGGAAGTCCCATTCAGGAGTAGTGTATGCACATGTGAATGTATCGGCCTCCCTGCTACCCCCACTGTGTGTCCTATGTGTAACACAAGCATGGGGAGACAGTAGGTAAAATGCATTCACATTCAGAACAGTTCCAGTCAGTGATCTTCGGTGACCAACTTGTCTTTTACTTTGTTTTTCTGAGTGAACAGGGGAGTAGTTTAGAGGGGGATGATGCCTGCATTAAATGTAAGTCATAATATTTTCAAAACTGTTCTGAGTTATAGCATTTGTCTTAGGGTTTCTGTTGCTGCGATGAAACACCACAGCCAATGCAAGTTGGGAAGGAAAGGGTTTGTTTCACTCACAGTTCCTTGTAATAGTTCATTGTCAAAAGCAGTGAGGGCAGGAACTCAAACAGGACAGGAACCCAGAGGCAGGAGCTGATACAGAGGCCATGGAGGGGTGCTGCTTACTGGCTTGCTCCTCAAGGCTTGCTCAGCCTGCTTTCTTATAAAACCCAGGACTACCAGCCCAGGGATGGCCCCACCCACAATGGGCTGGGCCTTTTTCTATCAGTCACTAAGAAAATGCCCTACAGGCTTATGAAGACATTTTTAAAATCAAGGTTCCCTCCTCTCAGATGATTTTACCTTGTGTCAAGTAGACATAAAACTATCCAGCACAGCAGTCATTAGAAAAGTGTTGAAATTATTAGTTTACAAGCTCATCCCAAGATGAACATGCCTGAGTCACTATGACCACAATGAGAAACTGAGCTTAACACCATCTTCTCAGAGTAGGATCTCCTCACATCTGCTTAGTAATATAGTGAATTAATTATAGGTTACTTCCAGTTGTCTTTAAACTTCATATGAGCAAAGTAGTACAGAATTTTCTACCTTTATGTATGCTTGTCCCATCAGTTCATCCAGGTAATTCATTCATTATCGTTGTCTTATAATCTCTCAGTCAATGGATAGGGCATAATTTCTGTCCTCTGCTGTTACTGTAGTATAGTTAGAAATTTGAGGTTATTAAAATATTAAAATAATTCTTTTATAGAATTTGTGATGAGGTCTTTTGATTAATATATGGATTTCTTTTTACAAGTAAAACACCAGGAATAGAATTGTTCATAAATTTGTTTAGTCAGTGGATGGAGAGGTGGCTCAGCACTCAAGAGCACTTGTTACTCTTGCAGAGGACCTGGCTCCTAATTGTCTGTAACTCCAGGGGATTCAGCAACGTTTTTTGAACTCTTTTACAATCTTATTTTGTATTAGTTTTTTATTTTTAAGCATTTTAGAAATTCTTCTCTCATACATTACATCCTGACCAGTTTCCTTCCTTCAGCTCCTCCCGATTCCCCCCTAACCTCCCTTCTCCCCAGATCCACTTCCCCTCCATTTCCCTTGAGAAAGGAGCAGACCTCACAGTGATAGCAACTGAACATGACATAACAAGATGCAATGAGACCGGGCACAAACCCTCATATCAAGGCTGGATGAGGCAACCCAGCAGGAGGAAAAGGGTCCCAAGAGCAGGCAAGAGAGTCGGAGACTCCTCTCCCACTGTTAGGAGTCCACAAGACACCCAGCTACACAACCATAATGACTATGAAAAGGACCTGGTGAAGACCCATACAGGGTCTGTGATTGTCACTTCAGTCTCTGAGAGCCTCTGAGCCCTGGTTAGTTGATTCTGTGGGCTGTGTTCTCAAGGTGTTCTCCACCCCTCTGGGTCCTGTAATCCTTGCTCACTTCTGCAGGGTTCCCTGAGCTCTGCCTAGCATTTGGCTGTGGCTCTCTTCATCTGCTCCCATTAGTTAGTGGATGATGCTTCTCTGATGACAATTGGGCTAGGCACTGATATATAAGTATAGTAGAATATCATTAGAAATAATTTAATTGATTTTTCCCATTCCTGTTTGGTTCTATCCTAGGTCTCTGGGGTGTCCAGCCTCTGGTTTCTGATCACCCAGGCAGTGCATCAGGCATGAGCCTCAAGTTGGACCAGTCATTGGTTGGCCACCCCCACAAGCTTTGCTCCACCATTACCCCAGCACATCTTGCAGGCAGGACAGATTGTAGGTCAAGGCTTTTGTGGCTGGGTTGGTGTCCCTGTTCCACTGCTGAAAGCCTTTTCTGGTTATAGAAGATGGCCTGTTCAGCCTCCATATCCCCAACTACTAGGAGTCTTTGCTAGGGTCACTGTTGTAGCCTCTAGGGGGTTACACAGTATTAGATCTTCACATCATCCCTCGAGTGCCCCTCCCCAACCCCTGTTGTCTCTCCTCCTACTTTCTCCTTCCAACCCTCCCCTGACCCCTCCTGTTCCCACCCCTCCCACTGGGAGGGTCCCCTAGCAAAATCTATTCTATTTCCCCCTCCCAGGAAGATCCATGTGTTCCTCCTGAGATGTCCTTGTTACTTAGCCTCTCTGGGTCTTTGGATTGTAACATGATTATCCTTTACTTAACTGCCAATGTCCACTTAGGAGTGAGTCCAAACTATGTTTACCTTTACCTTGTGTGGGGCTCACACACACATATAAACACACATATGCATAGGCACATTAAAAGTAAAAGTAAATATTTAAGAAGTTTCTTAGTCTAATTTCTATAGTACTGTGTTGAGAGATCTTGCATAGTTTTTATTAGATTTATTTGTAGGTATTTTATGTTTTGTGCCAATATGCATACTGTAATATTAATACTTAGCTACCTGAAATGTGGAAAACAGCTCATGTGTGCATATTGTTTTGCATCCAAATTCCTTCATTATTTTAATGGTTTACCAATAAAAGTTTTGAGGGTATTTTAAATAACCTATCTTGACTATAGTCAATATAATGAACATATTTGTATATTCTTGATACAGCAGGGACAACTTAATATTTCACAATTATAATACTTTGTGTCTATGTTGTGTATATCTCTCATCAGAGTAGCTGGGATTTTTCTCTTATTGTCTAAGCTGTTTCAACTTTAAAGTGTTGAAATTTATAGCATTCTTTTCTTTATGTTATGGGATAATATTATTATTTTTTATACTAATTTTTAAAAACAAATATCCATGTCCAAATCTTCATTTCATCTGTATTTCTGAGGACAATTTAATGTGATTCTGATCACATGTCTGTGGCACTGAGTTGGACTGATTTTTATGCTGTTTCTGTTTATGGAACATTCTACCTCCAGAATTTAACTTCCTGTTTTATATTTCCTTCACATTCTCCAATAAAATTAGTTCTCAATCTGCTGAGATTCAGCTTGGATTTGATGAGGCTCTTTGTACTGGTTTTTCCTAAAGCACTTTCCTGCCCAAACCACATGCTAACAGTATTGCTGGTGAGTGTGGAGCGTGGACAGCAATTATTAGGTTAACATTGCAGAGTCATGTAGCAACATCCTTCTGTGGCTCGGGTATCGTAGTCTCTCTGAGGTTTATGTGCTGGCGTCTTGGTCCCTGGTGGGCAGACTGAAGGACCTTTAAGAAGTGGGGTCTTGTGGAAGATAATTAGACGGTGGGGATTGGCCCTCATGAGTGGATTGGCATTGGCTCCAGGAAGTGGGTGGGTTTTATAGGGCTGAACCAGCTCCTGAGAGAACGGGTTGTCATAATGCTTTTGGTCAAGTCAGTTTCTTGATTCTTCTTGCACTAGCTGGCTAACACACACTGTCTCCCTCTGCTTCTCTGACAGGTTATGATTGCTGAGGAGCCCTCCTGAGATGCAGATTCTGATATTGTTTGGACTTTGCAGACACCTGAATCGTGAGCTATATGAACCCCTTTCCTCTATAAATAATCTGATCATAGATGTGTATTTATAGCAACACAAAAGAGACAAGGAGACATTTTAAAGAAATAGCAATGAGGCTAGCAAAACTCATTCTGGCTTAGTTGGCAATTTATAATATATATAAATATATACATATATAATATAAATATATAAATGTAAATCTATATCTTAGATGAATGAGGAGCAGGGAACTGTGGTACTGTTGGTGAAGGGGAGGCAGAGATACAAGCTCTGACAATGTCTATCCAAATGTGGTACAGGGGAAGGGGTCGTTCTCTGAGTCTTCCAGGTCTTTAGGCAAGCCATGGGTTTCAGTCTGAATTCAGGAGATTCCAGGAGACAATGCTGCCACTTACGCTTGCCTTTCATTTAAGAAGTGACCTTATTTATCTGACTTCCTCTTAGAATGCAGGACTTGTTAAGATGGCGCAAGAATTTCCATTTTAGACTTATACTTGTGATTAATATGCACACTTACCTGACTTATGGAGATAATAACTTTTACATGCCCCATAGGGAAACTTATCTTCTTCCATTTAAGCAAGAGCAGGTTTCTGAATTTGCAAGGATCATTTTCAAATCCTGGTAGATTTGTAGAAATAATAAAATTCAAATTTGAAGCTTCTGGAAAGTACTTTCCTTTTTATTCTTGGGCAAATAGTTAACAGTTTAATGCCACTCTGTATGTACCCTCAAAAATGATTTGGTCCTTTCTATGCTGTGGTCTTCAATCCATTAGTGAATTGTAGTGGTTGGTCAGAGATACTTGGGAATCTCATAGAGATTCAGTTTGAGTACTCTGACAGTTCATCCACAGAAACTAAAACCCACCGTAAACTCTCTTCAAATCTGCTAGGAGTTTTCTTAGCTGCTGCTGCTGCTATTTTTCTAGTTATATGGCTTCCAGAGAAGCCCATTTTCATATTTTTTGCGTCTCCATTAAGATTGCTTCAGGGAGCATCTACTCCTGTGCATCTGACATACCTTTTCCTTGTTGGGAATCACCTGTGATACAGACACTGGATGGCATTGCTGGGAAGTTCCTTCTCCCATTTGACACCTTGTTTACCCATATCTCCTGTTGAGAAATCACACTCATTTCGCCCTTGTCTCTTGGAACTGTTGTCCCACCTGTGGCTGGCACTGTGACTGAGTACATTCTCCTGTTGTTCCTATGTTATTTTATCTTACTTTAAGTTTTTATTAGAAAATACAGTAGTCGTGATCATGTGGTAAACATATTCACCTATGCTCCGCTCCCTTCACCTGCCCTCTGCCCTCCCTTCCACTATTAGTCCCCTTTACTTATGTTTTCTTTAAAAATATTTTGAGAATTTCATACATAAGTATTGTATTTACATCATTTCTACCTGTCCCCTCAAACTCCTGTATTTCCCCCTCTCAAATTTATCACCTTTGAATGATCGCATGTGCATCAGCATGCACACACATAGATGCACACACGTGCACATATAGCTCGCCCACTATTTCCTGGTGCTTGTATGCACACGTGTTTTGGCATAATTACT
>JAPYYD010006010.1:0-11546 GCA_028551405.1 Uromys caudimaculatus
AAAAAAAAAAAAAAAAAAAAGAAAAGTATCCTTCCCAAGTGACTCAATTGGTCTAAATTTCTTGTGGGATGCTCAGGTAGTTTCTGCTCCTTCCAGGCACCTGATCTTATCTCAGAGTCTTTGCACATTTTCAAGTCTGAGGGCCCTTTTTGTAGGTTAGCAGTCTTTATTGTTCACTCTTGAGTGAGAGGAGCAATCTGCACAGTTTGGTGACTTCCTGAATCTGTTTTGAGTTGTTAACCTTCTGTCATAAGGAGCTTCTGGGAAACAATATTTTCATCAAGGAGAAAACTGTTGTACAATATTCAGTTATCATAAATTTCTTGTAAATTATTATACAAAATATACCAAGTTTCCTTCAATGGCCTAATGATCTAATTTCTTGAAACTAGATTGAAGCAAATAGCATCATATCAGAAGATAATACCACTAATAATTACAAATAAAAATTAAAACAAATGTTTGTTTTAAAAATGTATTCATTATTAATGGTATCTCAAAATGATGGAGTTGTAAATATGGAATATATTGTGGTGGTGTAAAGCCCCTCTAAATATACCCACCTAATAATCAATGGGATCTCAAGGGTACTGTATGCAACATTTAAAGGAGCTTCACATATTGAAATTAGATCACATACTTTAAGATTGTCTTGGGTTATCTGGGAGGACTCCACTTAATCAGTTGCTATTTGGTCCAACAAAAGAAGAGGAGATCCACCAATACAAAGACACTAAAGTTGAAGTCAGGGAAATTCCAAGGGTGGAAGGGACTTGAAAGGGCTTGCTATATTTCTGAGTAACAAAAACTTTATGTGGAAACTAGGAGGAATTCTCCAGAGCAGAGGATGGCTTCACTACTTGTGTTCAGTAAGAGCCTGCAGACTCAATCATACAAATTTGAGTCATGACTCATTAGCACATTGAAAACTATGGAAATAGCTTCTATGATAGAGTCTCCAATAAAGAATGTTCCCTGCTATTGTGATAATGTCAACCCCATGACAACTGGACTTGAGAAACGAACCCAGCCTTTTATTTCTGACATATGAACTTGAGAGGTTATAATTTTTTGTGATCTAAAGACTGAAGCATGTGGAAGCTTCTTTCTTTCTTTCTTTCTTTCTTTCTTTCTTTCTTTCTTTCTTTCTTTCTTTCTTTCTTTCTTTCCTTCTTTCTTTCCTTCTTTCTACCCTTTCTTCCTTTTTTCCTTTTTATAAAAAAGGATAGAGATAATAGAGGCTTTAAATTACTCAGAAAAACATCAACTATTCACAGCCATGCCTTTAGGACACTCACATGATTGCATGCATACAGAAACAAAACAATACAAGCAAGGCAATATGCAAAGTTAAACACTGACCACTCGGTAACTATGTATAATATAGAAAAGCAACCTTATGATGAAATTAAACATGGATGAGGCCCAGAAAACCAAACCATACCAAACCAACCAACTAACCAAACAACTAAAAACAAAGCAGAGAAACAAAACTCAAAAAAGCAACAATAAAATAAATTTGGAGTGAGCCCAAATCCTTAAGGAAGTGTCTTTTCCTCTAAATACTCTGAATAAGAGTCCATTTTACTGATAACTACAAACTTTGTTGGTACAGAAATGCCTTCTTTCACTTTAAAACATTCTATATGCCAATTGAATGGGCATATCACCTAGCATATGATATTTATTTCCTAATTTCAGTTATGAACCTCACTTTATGATGGCAGAAACAACTCTGGTATGGATGATTTGTGTGTTGGAAGTGGGGTGGGTAACAAAATGAGGGGAATAGGAGAGGAGGAAATCATTAATGAAGATTCAGTTTTAGGGAGAAGATAGTTATCTGTGTTTCTATAAATGTGTTTGTTTGTTCATTCATTCCTTTGCTCATTTATGTCTGCATTCCTTTGAATTTATCAGACATTTGATTACACAGAGACCTGGGGCAGAGGCAATTAAAGACACAATCTCTTCTTAGATATAATTGAACCTGCTACAGCACAAGTTACAAAATTGAGAATTTTCTTCTCATTCAAACTATTTATTTAAAAACAAAAACAAGAAAAGAAAATATTTGAATTATTTTATCCCTTCATATGTTAATATATTGTAATTATGCCTTTATAACTAACTGTATTAAAATGAACGTAATTTTAACATAATATGAAATTAAAATGTAAGACATAAATGACAAAAGAACAGTGAGTTTAAGAAGTTAATAAAATACAAAGTATATTTTTACTAACTCCAATTTGTAAGCATTTCTCTAATTATCTTATTTTCTAGAGCTTAAATGTGCTGTATGTCTACAATGCTGTCTGTCTCTTATTTAAAAATTATCATGTATCAAATTTGAGAAAACATTTTGTAAATTCTAAAGAATTATGAATGTGTTTGCAATTATAGTGGTGTATTGTCTGTTAGTTCCTGTGTTGTGTCTTGGTAGCTCTTATGATTATTAAATCAGTGCTCACACAGATTTTATCATTCAGAAGCCTCTAGAGGTCTCTCAATAAGATTATATGAAAGCAAATATTTTATCCAGGATTGAATTGCTTCACCTTTGAAATTTAATGGATCAATTGCCTAATAAGAACAATAAGTATAATGGTTTATAACAAAAGTATCATTCAACTGACATTCTAAAGTGAGTTAAAGGCCAGGGAAACAATTATTCAAAGCATATAAAAGAGACCAGGGTTGGAAAAATGACTTATAATATTAAATAATTTTAAACATATAGCTATTTAAATGCATACAAATCAAGACTAAAGAAATGTTTTATGAGTTTTTTTGAAAATTTGAATTAAAATCTAAATTTAGAAAATGTAAACATTATAAAATATAAAAACAAATCAACTTTTTTCAGGATGATTTGTATAAAAGTACAATTTAGAATCTTATAGTTTGATTCATTTAGAGATTTTTTCCTAACTAATTTTTAAAAAAATTGTTACAAAAGCCAAATCTATATTATTTAAACATTTTTTTTTCAAAATAGCCAAGTTAATTTGGTAGATTTGTTTTGGAAAAAAAAGAAATAAACATTTCCTTATTTTATCATTAAACTCTGCATGGGAAACGCTGAATCCCATGTACCTTTGTACAGGTTATGCAGCATAGTTAGAATGTTAAAGCACTGCAATTTCATGTAAAGAAAAAACAGTGAATACAAGCTCCTGACAGGAACACACAGGGCTTTTGCCCCAAGGCCACTTATGCTGCATGTTTGTGCTTAAGTTTCCTCTCTGGTGCCACAGTACCAAGTTGAAATTAATTGAGTGAGGGAACATAGGGAAAGTGCTTTACATCATTTGAGACATGATTATATAAGTGCTAATTGAAAACTCATATGGGCTTCTCTTTGACTTATTGTTGCAGAACTAATATATCACTTTGCTAAAGGCCTGCATAATCTGAAAGTAGGATGTAATTGTGATAGCAATCTATAGACTCCTAGAAGCTCTGAGTATGTAAAGCATTTGTCCCTCATGGAAATAGAGATCTAAATACAGATGCATTCTAGTCTTGAAGTTACCATTACATCATGTTAATCCCTAAGGGACAGATAGCAAATTATGCTTTTCTGTAACGTCTGTCATATAAGTAGTAATTCCAAGTAATATTTTATTTTCTAAAACTCATAAAATACTATTCCTTTTTAGTTGTAGCTTCAGAAACATAAGAACTAAAAATTTCTCTCTTTTGCAAACTGGCCCTGTTATTCAACAATTTTTAATTATTTTGTTTAAATAAATAAAAAGTGAGAATAAATAATAGCATAAATTGGCTAGGAGATTTTTTTAGACAAAAGTTGATTTAAGAACCAACCAAAATAAGAAAACGCAAGAAGGATGTGGTATATCTATACTGAGCAACGTAGAGTAAGGGAAGAGGAACAGTAACCATTTAGCTTACACAAGGACACTTTTACAGCAAGCAAAGGCAATGTAAGCAAGTGTCCTGTGTACCTTGACATGCTTTGTGTACCATGTAACTGTGATTAGAAGACTGAAGTTATTGTCAATCAAAATAAAATTGTTTGAAGATTTCAAATAATTTAAATTTGAGATTTAAATGAATGTGTTGGTTCCCTAAGAAAAATGATCTTTTCATGGAAATGACCTTACCATGTCAACGGCACAGACAAAGTGTGGCTTGCATTCTGCATAGACAAGGGATAGGAGAAAATGGATCTGACTTCAGAATTGTGGTATGTATAGAAATATTCATATTTTAAAAGCTTTAAACCTGGCCAACTGCATCTGATTGATCTCACTATCTCACAGTCAGTTGTGATTTCTCTGTCCTGACATGCTGTATGGTTGGTTCATTTTGGAGTTTAATAAGATGAGCTAAGTTTACATCTTATTTTCCAAGCATATAATGATGAGAAAGTGTTGTTTATTTTTAAGGGATATAATGTAATGATATATTTATGTATACTGTATAATGCACACCTATAATACACATCACACGCATTGTGTATACAAATATATGTATATAGATTGTATAATAGTTATCAGAATCAAATTGATGGCCATATCTCTCACCCTCCATGCTGCATATTGACATTCAGAATTCACCTGAGAATTGACTTGGTATATTTTTACCAAGATTACCAATTTTCTTTACTTCCTAGAACCGCTATTCCACTCTATGAGTTCAACATTTTAGGATTTCACAAATAAATGAGTTCATATAGAATTTGGCTTCTGTCTCTATTTTACTTTGTATCAGTTGCCCTGGTTTATCTGTGAGTTGGAAGTAACAGAATTTCCTTTTGTCACTACAAAGTGCTCCATTGGATATGTGAATATATATATTTACATAGACTACTGTCAGTAGCTACTTAACATGTTTCTAAACCTTGAGTTTTGGCTTTTGCTCTAATTAACATATACTGTACACTCTCTCATGATGTGATTCTATAGTCCCTCTTAGGATGAAACTGAACATAGGGAGTTAAGCTAGTCACAAGAAGATAAATATCATATTCATTCAATCACTTGTGGGTCTCAGATTTTATATCGACACAAAAAATTATACATGTGCAGACGAGAAGGAAATAGAAAATAAAATGTCTAGAAAAAATAGCTGAGTAGTGGGTAAGGCTCAGAAATTAGAATTTAATGGAGAATGAGGGCTGAATATGCTTCAAGTACATGACATATTTTCATAGACATAGCCTTATGTAATCCAATTTAATATTATACATTGGTTAAAGAAATAACAAACCATGCCTCCCTAAATATTTTCTTTTTTTTTAATTTATTTTTTTTAATTTAATACTTTATTTACATTTCAAACGCTTTCCCCTTTCCAGGTCTCCCCTTTGGAAATCCCCTATCCCATCCCCCCACCCCTGCATCTATGAGGGTATTCCCCCCCACACACACACCCACTCCTGTCTTCCCTCCCCACATTCCCCTATACTGGGGCATCTAACACTCTCAAAACCAAGGGTCTTTAATCCCTCTGATGGCCAACAAGGACCTCCTTAGCCACATATGTGGACAGCCCCATGAGCCCCTCCATATGCATTCTTTGATTGGTGGTCCAGTCTCTGGGAGCACCAGGGGGCCTGACCAGTTGACACTTTTGTCCCCCCCCCCCCGATGTGGATGCAGACGCCCTCCTTTCCTTCAGTTCCATCTTCAACACCTCCATCTAGGACCACACGCTCAGTACAACAGTTGCTGTGAATTGAATCATGGGTATTCCAAACTTTGGGCTAATATCCACTTATCAGTGAGTACATACCATGTTTGTTATTTTGTGACTGAATTAGCTCACTCAAAATAATATTTTCAAGTTCTATCCACTTCCCTGTGAATTTCGTGAAGTCATTGTTTTTAATAGCTGAGTAGTATTCCATTGTGTAAATGTACCACATTTTCTATATCCATTCCTCTGATGAGGGACATCTTGGTTGTTTCCAGCTTCTGGCTATTATAAATATGGCTGCAATGAACATAGTAGAGCATGTGTCCTTATTAGTTGTTGGAGCATCTTCTGGGTATATGCCCAGGAGTGGTATAGCTTTATCCTCAGGAAGTATTATGTCCAATTTTCTGAGGGTCTGCCAATCTGATTTCCAGAGTGCATGTACCAGTTTGCAATCCCATCAGCAATGGAGAAGTGTTCCTCTTTCTCCACATCCTCGCCAGCATCTGCTGTCACCTGAGTTTTTGATCTTAGCCATTCTGACTGGTGTGAGGGGGAATCTCAGACTTGTTTTCATATGCAATTCCCTGATGACTAAGGATGTTGAACATTTCATTAGGTGCTTATCAGCACTTCCAGGTTCCTCAGTTGAGAATTCTCTGCTTAGCTCTGTTCCCCATTTTTTGATAGGGTTATTTGGTTCTCTGGAGTCTAACCTCTTGAGTTCTTTGTATATATTAGATATTAGCCATCTATCATATGTAAGATTGATAAAGATCTTTTCCCAATCTGTTGGTTGCAGTTTACTCCTATTGGCAGTGTCCTTTGCCTTACAGAAGCTTTACAATTTTATGAGGTCCCATTTGTTGAATTTCTTTTTTATTTATTTATTTATTTATTTATTTATTTATTTATTTATTTATTTATTTATTTATTTATTGGTTTTTTTTGAGACAGGGTTTCTCTGTGTAGCCCTGGCTGTCCTGGAACTCACTCTGTAGACCAGGCTGCCTCAAACTCAGAAATCCACATGCCTCTGCCTTCCAAGTGCTGGGATTAAAGGCACGTGCCACCACTGCCTGGTTCATTTGTCAATTCTTGATCTTAGAGCATAATCCATTGGTGTTCTGTTCAGGAACTTTTCCTCTATGCCCATGTGTTCAAGAGATTTCCCCACTTTCTCAACTATTAGATTCAGTGTATCTGGTTTTATGTGGAGATCCTTGATCCACTTGGACTTGAGCTTTGTTCAGGAAGATAGGAATGTATCAATTTGCATTCTTCTACATGTTGACCACCAGTTGAGCCAGCACCATTTGTTGAAAATGCTGTCTTGTTTCCACTGGATGGTTATAGCTCCTTTGTCAAAGATCAAGTGACTGTAGGTATGTGGGTTCATTTCTGAGTCTTCAATTCTATTCAGTTGATCTACCTGCCTATCATAATACAAGTACCATACAGTTTTTATCACTACTGCTCTGTAGTACAGCTTGAGGTAAGGGATGCTGATTCCCTCAGAAGTCCTTTTATTGTTGAGAATAGTTTTTGCTATCCTGGGTTTTTGTTATTCCAAATGAATTTGAGAATTGCTTTTTCTAAGTCTATGAAGAATTGAGTTGGAATTTTGATGGGGATTGCATTGAATCTGTAGATTGCTTTTGGCAAGATGGCCATTTTTACTATATTAATCCTGATAATCCATGAGCATGGTAGGTCTTTCCATCTTCTGAGGTCTTCCTTGATTTCTTTCTTCAGAGACCTGAAGTTCTTGTCATACAGATGGTTCACTTGTTTGGTTAGAGTCACACCAAGATACCTTATATTGTTTGTGATTATTGTGAAAGGTGTCATTTCCCTAATTTCTTTCTCAGCCTGTTTATCCTTCGAGTATAGGAAGGCTACTGATTTGTTTGAGTAAATTTTGTATCCGACCACTTTGCTGAAGTTGTTTACCAGCTGCAGCAGTTCTCTGGTGGAGTTTTTCAGGTCACTTAAGTATACGATCATATCATCTGCAAATAGTGATATTTTGATATCTTCCTTTCCAATTTGTATCCCTTTGACCTCCTTTTGTTGTCTAATTGCTCTGGCTAAGTCTTGAGTACTATTTTGAATATGGAGGGATATGAATATGTCTAGTCCCTGATTTTAGTGGGATTGCTTTGAGTTTCTCTCCATTTAGTTTGATGTTGGCTACTGGTTTGCTGTATATTGCTTTTACTCTGTGTAGGTATGGGCCTTGAATTCCTTACCTTTCCAAGACTTTTATCATGAAGGGATGTTGAATTTTGTCAAATGCTTTTTCAGTATCTAAGGAAATGACCATGTGGTTTTTTTTCTTTGAGTTTGTTTATGTAGTGGAATACATTGATGGCTTTCTGGGTATTGAACCATCCCTGCATCCCTGGGATGAAGCCTACTTGATCGTGATGAATGATCTTCTTGCTGTGTTCTTGAATTCGATTTGTGAGAATTTTATTGAGTATTTTTGCATAGATATTCATAAGGGAAATTGGTCTGAAGTTTTCTTTCCTTGTTGGGTCTTTGTGAGTTTTTGATATCAGTGTAACTGTGGCCTCACAGAATGAATTAGGTAATGTTCCTTCTGTTTCTATTTTGTGGAATAGTTTGAAGAGTATTGGTATTAGGTCTTCTTTAAAGGTCCGATAGAATTCTGCAGTGAACCCTTCTGGTCCTGGGCTTTTTTTGGTTGGGAGACTTTTAATGACTTCTACAATTTCTTTAGGGTTATCGGACTGTTTAGATGGTTTATCGGTTCCTGACTTAACTTTGGCATTTGATATCTGTCTAGAAAATTGTCCATTTCATCCAGATTTTTCAATTTTGTTGAGTAAAGACTTTTGTAGTAGAATCTGATGATTTTTTGAATTTCCTCACATTCTGTTGTTATATCTCCCTTTTCATTTCTGATTTTTTTAATTTGCATACTGTCTCTGTGCCCTCTGGTTAGTCTTGCTAAATGTTTATCTATCTTGTTGATTTTCCAAAGAACCAGCTCCTGGTTTTGTTGATTCTTTGTATAGTTCTTTATGTTTCTACTTAGTTGATTTCAGCCCTGAGTTTGTTTATGTCTTGCTTTCTACACCTCTAGGGTATATTAGCTTCTCTTTGATCTAGAGCTTTCAGGTGTGCTGTTAAGCTACTAGTGTATGCTCTCTCCAGTTTCTTTTTGGAGGCACCCAGAGCTATGAGTTTTCCTCTTAACACTGTTTTCATTGTGTCCCATAATTTGTGGTATGTTGTACTTTCATTTTCATTAAATTCTTGGAAGTCTGTGGTTTCTTTATTTCTTTCTTGACCAAATAATCATTGAGTCGAGTGTTGTTCATCTTCTATGTGTATTGTGGGCTTTCTGTTTTTGTTTGTTTGTTTGTTCTGTTTTTTGTTTTGTTTTGTTTTGTTTGTCATTGAAGACCAGCTTTAATCTGTAGTGATCATATAGGAGGCATGGGATTATTTAAGTCTTCTTATATCTGTTGAGATTTGTTTTGTGACCCATTATATGGTCAATTTTGAAGAAGGGACCATGAGGTATTGAGAAGAATATATATTCTTTTGATTTAGGATGAAATGTTCTATAGATATCTGTTAAATCCATTTGCTCTATAACTTCTATTAGTTTCACTGTGTCTCTGTTTATTTTGTATTTCCAAGATCTGTCCATTGATGATAGTGGGGTGTTGAAGTCTCCCACTATTAATGTGTGAGGTGCAATGTGTGCTTTGAGATTTAGTAAAGTGTCTTTTATGAATGTGGGTGCCCTTGCATTTGGAGCATAGATGTTCAGAATTGAGAGTTCTTCTTGGTAGATTTTTCCTTTGATGAGTATGGAGGGTCCGTCCTTATCTTTTTTGATGACTTCTGGTTGAAAGTTGCTTTTATCCGATATTAAAATGGCTACTCCTGTCTTTTTCTTGGGACCATTTGCCTAGAAAATTGTTTTCCAGCCCTTTAGTCCGAGGTAGTGTTTGTCTTTAACCCTGAGGTGCGTTTCCTGTATATAGCAAAATGTTGGGTCCTGTTTATATATCCAGTCTTTTAGTCTATGTCTTTTTATTGGGGAATTGAGTTCATTGATGTTAAGAGATATGAAAGAGTAGTGATTGTTGCTTCCTGTTATTTTGGATGCTAATTTTATGTTTGTGTGGTTATCTTCTTTTGGGTTTGTTGAACGATTACTTTCTTGCTTTTTCTAGGGTGTAGTTTCCCTCCTTGAGTTGATGTTTACCATCTATTATCCTTTGTAAGACTGGGTTTATGGAAAGATATTGTGTAAGTTTGATTTTGTCATGGAATATCTTGGTTTCACCATCTATGGTAATTGAGAGTTTTGCTGAGTATAGCGGCCTGGGCTGGTACTTGTGTTCTTTTAGGGTCTGTATGAGATCTGTCCAGGATGTTCTAGCTTTCATAGTCTCTAGCGAGAAGTCTGGTGTAATTCTGATAGGTCTGCCATTATATGTGACTTAACCTTTTTCCTTACTGCTTTTAATAGTCTTTCCTTGTTTTGTGCATTTGTTGTTTTGACTGTTATGTGACGGGGTGAATTTGTTTTCTGGTCCAATCTATTTGGAGTTCTGTAGGCTTCTTGAATGTTTATGTTCAACTCTTTCTTTAGCTTAGGGAAGTTTTCTTCTATAATTTTGTTGAAGATATTTACTGGCCCTTTAAGTTGGGAGTCTTCACTCTCTTCCATACCTACTATCCTTAGGTTTGGTCTTCTCATTGTGTCCTGTATTTCCTGGATGTTTTGGGTTAGGAGCTTTTTGAACTTTGCGTTTTCCTTGACCATTTTGTCAATGTTTTCTGTGGTATCTTCTGCACCTGAGATTCTCTCTTCTATCTCTTGTATTCTGTTGGTGAGGCTTGGATTTATGACTCTTGATCTCTTTCCTAGGATTTCCATCTCCAGAGTTGTCTCCCTTTGTGATTTTTTTTTTATTGTTTCTATTTCCATTTTTAGATCCTGGATGGTTTTATTCATTTCCTTTGCCTGTTTGATTGTTTTCCTGTATTTCCTCTTAAAGGGCTTCTAGCTCTTTACCTGTGTTCTCTCGTATTTCTTTAAAGGAGTTATTTATTTCCTTCTTAAAGCCTTCTATCATCATCATGAGAAGTGATTTTAAATCTGAGTCTTCCTTTTCTGGTCTGTTGGGGTATCAAGCGCTCACTGTGGTTGGAGAACTGGGTTCTGATGATGTCAAGTTACCTTGGTTTCTGTTCCTTATATTCTTGCCCTTGCCTTTCACCATCTGGTTATCTCTAGTGTTATCTGGTCTTACTTTCTTCGACTGTGGCTTGTCCCTCCTGCAAGCCTTTTTGTCAGTTCTCCTTAGAGACCAGCTCTCTCTGAGAGGAATTTGGGTTTTGAGAGCTGTGGTACAGTGTCAGCTCTGTGGTGCTGGCAGAAACCAGAAGGATCCTGTACCCAGCTGTTCCTTGGTTCCTGTGTCCTGATGGCTCTGTGAGGGTCCCTCTTGATTGAGGAATTTGAACAGAAGTGGTTGTCTTCTTGTGCTCAAAGGTATGTTGGTACTCCTGGAAGACCAGCTCTCTCTTGGCACTGAGTATGGAGCCCTTTGTCACGGGATCAGTTCCCAGTCCTCAGAAGGAAACAGAGGCCACTCTTCAGTCCCTGTGTCCTGAGGATTCTTGACGGGTCTTGAAAGATCTGACCCCTTATGAGGAAGGTTAGGCCCTTAGCAAACTTAGAGCCGAGACATGCCCGGGCAAAGACCCCTAGCAAACTTAGAGCCGAGACATGCCCGGGCAAAAATCCCACCCAGCTACATTCCTACAGGTGACTTTGACCTGACCTCAGGGCCAGAGCACAATGTTTCAGGATGCTACTGACTTGT
>JAPYYD010006011.1:0-11546 GCA_028551405.1 Uromys caudimaculatus
CAGTAAAGGGGAATGTCAAGGTGGGAATATGGGAATGGGTGGGCGGGTAGGTGGGAGGAGGAATTCCCTCACAGGGGCGGGGAGGGGGAGGGGATATGGGGTTTCCAAAGAGGAGACCCAGAAAAGGGGAAACATCAGAAATGTAAATAAAGTATCAAAAATTAAAAAAAAATTAAAAAATAAAAAATAAAATAAAATAAAAAAAAGAAAACTTAGAGCTGCTTTCCTGACCTCAGTAATGTTGGCAGAGAGAGAAGTCTGAGAAGACTATTACCATCAGTGGTACAGAAACCATGCTCAGTAAGGTGATGCTCTCAAAGCAGTTATGCTGAAAGGAACAGAAGGAGATAGAGTTAAAGAGGGGTACAAAGCAGACTTGGAGGGAGAATTCTATAAACAAGTCACCAGGAAGTATTCAGTGTCTCCATTAAATTCTACAAATAATTCACAGTGTTCACATTTTTTTTTATCCCTTTTATTTTATTAGTAGATATTTCCATATAGAGTATATTTCTATTTGCATATATATTAAAGGGAACTTTTAATGGAGAACAGAAGTGAGAGATGAGGCTATGAGTGATAATAACAAAAATGCAATATATGTATGTGTATATGTGTGTTTGTATGACAGAAAGAACTTGTCAGAGAGCAAAAATTAATGACAATAAAAAGATACACTCATGACTTAGAATGTGTGAGATATAAATACGCATATATGCACATATGTTCAATTGTTATACTCACCACCATTGTACTCTTCTACCTTCCTCCCACTCTTCCAACGCTCTTCTTTCTAACTAGTTTCTGTCCTTTATTCATGTCTTTTGGGTTAGACCCATGAAGTTTAATTGAGGTTGCTTGTGTCAACTTGGATAGTTGTTATCTTCCAAAGTTTAGATGAACCTGGAACTCACCAGTGCTTAACACCACTGAAGAAAAGAACAACCTTCCCCAATATACCTGGATTTCCAGTTGCTCCTTGGGAAAGAGCAGGAACTCATGGGCACTATGTCTTACGCATGATGGAATGTTGAAGGGCTCAATCTTGTGTGGACTGTGGGTAAGCAACCACAGCTGCTGTGCATTTATGACTGCAACTGTAATATCGTGTCTGGATGGCACTGTGCTATAGTGCTCCTCCTGATCCTTAAGTTCTTGCAAACTTCCTACCTTCTCTTTGTGATGTTCTCTTGATCTTGCAGGATTCCCCTAGGACTGAACACTCTACAGTCATATGTGTGTGTGTGTGTGTGTGTGTGTGTGTGTGTGTGTGTGTGTGTGTGTGTGTGTGCAAAATGTTGCCATGGCTTAGGCAACAGAAGATCAAGATGGAGTATCATCAGCTTGACCAGAAACTCCTACATAAAGAAGTAAACTGTGATGTTGCTAACTTGGGGGGCTTACAGAGAGTGAAAACAGGGAGATTTAAATTATTCAGAAAAAAATCTTTAGGACTGGGAATGGTTGCCAAGGGAAAGAGTCCATGTGGCCTCAGGTCTATTGCCAAAACTGTAACTCCTTTTCCTTTTATTCTTTTACCAATTCTAATGATCCGTCCTTTCAAAGTTTTCATTTTGATGATACATCTTAGAGATTTGTGCATTTAATGAGGCAGAAAAACCTGGAAATACCTTCAATGTAACTGAAACAGAAGTAACTTACAAATGAGAGCTCAGGAGGAACTAGAAGCTGTTTCCAGATTGAGAGTAGGCAACATGAGGGACTTATGTTCAAGGAAATGTCAAATTATTTCATCTGTAGGCTTTGTTTTGGAGCAATGATGTGATTTCACAGGGTGCAATATCTCATGTAAAAAAAGTGGGTAACAAAACAAACCTACTACAAACAAAGTATGGTTCCTCCTTGGGGCCTTCCTTCTACCAACAACATAACATTAAGAATGCAAACATTAGGGCTGCTCTTTCATCCAAAGGATAATATGTTGAGGATGTAAATTTCAATAAATATAAAATGCACGTATTGATTCTACTATATCGTGGTTACCGATACATGTGCAAAATGCCAATTCAACCACACCTTTTTATCCTGGTTTAGTATATTTCGTTAATTCCTGTTTGTCTGGGGTTAGAAGTGTGAGTTTTTATCCAAGCCATGGTCAGCCAGTCCTCAAAACCCCTGTCTTCAGAACCCCACTGAGTGCTATCTTTCTATCATACCAGTCCCCTTCTTCTATCTCTAAAGTATGTTGGGAACCTGGATGGCAGGATCTTCTCAAAAGCAAACACCTCCATCAGTAAGGTCTTTCCCTTCCCTTTATTCTTTGAATCCCTCTCATTCCACTGAGATCCTATCCTCAAGTCTCTTCTCCTCCTTGGTGAAGCCAACCACCCATTGATTTATAGAATTGATTTTATGTTACCACCTCCTCTTACACACACCCCAAACTCTGGTTTTCTTTATCATTTCATCCTTAGGACATGGCAACTTTTTTAAGCCCATGACAAATATCTAACATGCAATGAATAAAAGTAGAAGAGTAGAAAGATGAAAAAGAAGAAAGTAAGAAAAGGGAGAAAGAGATAAAAGAGAAGAGAGAAAGATATTTAATATTTAATGGACAATAGACATTAAAATCAATGATTTGAGTATGCAAAAAGGATGTACTAACAGCAAAAACCAGTCATTAGTGTTATCAAGGTCACTTGATCTTTTTTTCTTTACTGCATCTTAAAAAGCTAGCTGCCCTTGTTACGCTGCTTGTCCATCAGCAAAGTCTTTTTAACTGAGTCTCTCTCTCTCTCTCTCTCTCTCTCTCTCTCTCTCTCTCTCTCTCCTGTGTGTGTCTGTCTGTGTGTGTGTGTGTGTGTGTGTGTGTGTGATGCACTTATCCTTTTGTGTGTATGTGCATGTGAGTAGATGCATTGCACAAATGTGCCCCTAGAAGCCAGAGGTCAATGCCAATGTCACTCAGTCCACCTTACACAGAGCTCTTCTATTCAGCTAGGTTGGTTGGTCAATGTGCTTCACAAATCCCTCACCCACCAGCACAGGGGTCAAAGATTTATGTCACATGGCTTTTTTATGTCAATGCTGTGAATCCAAACTGTAGTCCCCAGACTTGTGCAGCAATTCCCCTAATGCCTGTGTTCTAGAGCACTGCTACAGATTGCTAGGACATGGATCTCAGAGCACTTTCCTGAATGAGAATTCCCCTAATACTCGTGTTCTAGAACACTGCTACGGATAACTGTGATGCAGAGCTTGGAAACTGTCAGTAAAGCTTTATGCTGACTAAACAAGCATTATTTGGACACGATCTCTTCCTGCAAAATAGCCAGGTGTTGATGTACGTTTTACTGTATATATGACTAGGGAAAGATGTCCATATGCATAGAAATAATGTTGACTTTCACATATTGTTCCCCAATGACTAGCATTTTAAAGTAGTTCAAAGAAAGCTTTGTCATAATTAAATAAAATGGGAATAATGCATAGGGTCCTTTCAAAATGTAGACTGTCTGCATCAGCACTTTGGTCTGGTGCTTCAGGGCCAGCTCTTTGTTCAGCTGCTGTAAACTCACTGGAAGCTGCCAACACAGACTGAGACTTTAATCCCTTCACTAGAATGATGGATAACGAAAGAGGCTACATTTTAGGTCTGAGTTTTAGCTTATAGAGCTCTCCAGACTGGCATCCTTACATCTCCAGGGAATACATAGAACTGCATGGTTTGAGGCTGCTGATGACAAAGTGTTTCTCTGGCCAGATGCTAGTGAATCAGAAGGATATCTAACAGAGCTCCGAGGGAATCTTTGTCCTTCTTGTTGGGTTTTTGTTGTCATGATGCTCTTATTTCCAAATTGCACAGTTTTGATTGTCTTCCAGCATTCTTTATTTTATAGTAAAGAAATTGTTACTTTCATTGTTCTGTGTTGTACAGTGTGAGAGTTTTCACACAGAGTACAAACCTTGGCTCTATTAGAGAAACACCAATATTTTCTATAAAATGCAACTATCTCTAGATGAAAAAGAACCAACGCTTTTGTTTTGTATTACCTAATTGTGTTTGGGAATCCCTGAAAGCAAAGGCCTAACACTGACACTGACCCTAACCCTGACCTTGACCCTGATCCTGACCCTTATGAAACCATAACCTAACCCCCTGACCCACTAAACCTCACCCTAACCAATCCCTCTAAGCCCCTAAGCCCCTAACCCTCACCAGGCATCTGACCCCTGTGTGAGCTGTACTCAGGGAGTACTTCCTTCACCTCAGGGAAGCTGAGCTTCAGCATCTAGGCTGAATCTAGTCAAGGGGGAACTTGAGAATTCTGTCTTTAAACAAAGAGAGTTTGGGCTTTTTGTTTTGATTTGTTGTTTGTTGTTGTCATTGTCATTTTAGAGTGTTTTGTTTTTTGTTTTTTCTTTTTAAAATTTGGTCAACGGAGACATACTCTAGTCACCTCCAAGCAACTTGTAAGAGTCAGCATTTCCCATCACCTCAAAATTTGTATTTGAAGTTTGCTACAGCTACAGACCTTTTATTGAAAACTGTGGGAACAATCTTTGTTTTAGAATTATCTTAACATTCCCAGTATCCTAGAAATGAGCTCACCTAGTATTTGCCAGCTTCTTAGTATTCAAGGAATGTGATATACAGAGTTGTCTTAGTGAGATACATACATATAGCTATAAACTGTGTGTAGACATACATATATGTATTCATGTGACCTGAGGAGAAATTCAGATAAGGCACACCCTGACCTTACTAAACAGAGATGTCTGTGCAGATGTATTCATTCATTTGGATAAGTATGATTTTTCCCACCTACAGAACCAAATGTTCCCAAACTGCACATATGTTACTGTATTGGCTTGACACAAGCTAGAGGCATCGGAGAGGAGCCTCAGTTAAGGAAATGTCTCCATGATATCCGGATGTAAGGCATTTTTTTTTCAACTAGTGATCAGTGGGGGAGGACCCCACCCATTGTCGCTGCTGCCATCCCTGGGCTGGTAGTCCTGGTTTCTATAAGAAAGCAGGCTGAGCAAGCCATGAAAAGCAAGCCTGTAAGCAGAACCCTCTATGGCTTCTGCATTAGCTCCTGATTTCAGGATCCTGCCTGCTTTGAGTTCCTCTCCTGACTTCCTTCAATAATGAGCAGCACTCTAGACATATAAGCCAAGTAAACCCTTTACTCCCTTATTTGATTTTTGGTCATGGTGTTTCCTTACAGCAATAGAAACTTCCTATTCCTATTCGGTTTCCTAAGATAACTAAAACCGTGGCCTTAGGAAGTCATTGTATAATATCAGCCATGTAGTTCTTAGAGGAGGTATCACTTTTGCAAATACTAGGACCCACGTATAAATATTATACAGTAAAACCTGAATTCTTCATGCTAATGTAAAATAAAAAAGAAACCTGTGCAAAATCAGCTTCAAGCTCAGGTTTTATATTTCTATCTGTCTTTCTTTGAGAAAATTACCAAGCCCATGGAAGCCTTGGTTTCTCTATCTATGAAGGGAGATAGTAATTGTACAAACACAATACAAGTTGATTGTGAAATTTTTAAGAGCCTACAAAATAAATCCCTTAATATCACCTGGCACATAGAAAGGACTGAGTTAAGATGATGTTCATATGATCATCTAATTTATAGAACAGTTAGCAAACATAACTCTGTATTCAGAGAATAAAAAGCAAAAGATGAGATTCTTGCACCTTCTGAGCTCAATTCTTAACAGTGGTATTGGCAAACGAACAGAATCAAGATATTATCATTGCAGGATGCAGTTGATGCCAGGGATACTCAAGGAGGGCTATGGTATAAAACTGATAGTTTCAGAGCTTTCCCTGGAAACTCAGTCTGGATCTTGAAGAAGAAGGAGATATCAACAGGAAGTGCAAGCACATTTAGGGTCATAGAGGCAATAGAGCATTGAATATTATTAACTATAATTTGAAGAAATGCAAATAATTGTCAAGAAATGTAAAAATTGGTTAAGTTGATAACATGGGATCTTGGAGCATATTCACATTGATATTAATTTCAAATTTTAACACATGAGTGTTAGTTATCTCTCTCACCTACCACATAATATGGTACATAAAGAGAGTAGCATAATCTATCTTGTTCAGTATTGTATCTTGAGTCAAAATAAGTGCTTAGAAATACAAGGAATACAAAAACATTTGAATAAATACATTTCATTAACTAGAATCTTCACTTTACAATGTGGAAGCACAGACTGAAGAAGTTAACACGCTTATATAAGAACAACTGGGAGAGCTGATATTGAACTCTGAATTCTTCTTCTCAAGAACCCCATGAGACCATTTCCACTTCAAGGAAGGACTGCCATTGTATTATACCAGAAAAGAGGACAGAGGCCAAAAAGCTCTGCACATTTAATGAACTAGAAATTTCAGAATTTCAGAATAGGGAAAACAAGGACTGTCATTTATTTCTTTCCTTGGATAACTTGGTGCCTGAGGACTGAAGTATAGGAACACAGAAGAATAAAATATATAAATTCTTGGCTGCTAACTAGGAAAACACAATGTACTTTTTAGAAATAGCCTTTTTCTCTATCTTATAGAAATTCTAACACCTGTCATGTTACAAATTTATTGGAAGAATATAACAACAACAATATAAGAGGACGGGAGGCATAGCTATTTTACTACAAGCTTCTACAAGCACAATGAAGCTATAAGTATGAGCCCATTCTCACCATCCCAAAGGCAGAGAATCAAGATGGTCTAAAATAGCTCCCAAATACATTCAAACACTTCTGAATAGAAATGAGACTTGTCATGCCAAATTTTGTAACTGCACTCATTATAAAGTTCCTTGGACTTACTATAAGTGTCCTGGCATCAAAAACCAGTTTGATTAACTCTGCTAACAGCCTCTAGACAATACCTGGACCAGTTATCTAGTGTACCTTTCTTGAGATGAGTAAAGATCACATGAGAGTAGAATTCACATATGAGAATGGGAGTGGACACTCTTTACTCTAGAATTTGACCAACATGCTAGAAATAATATTTCTAATTCTGACTTCCTCATTGGAACAAAGCCAGCATATCCAAAGAGCACTTTTCTTCTTGTTTTGCTAGGATTTCTTACTTTTCATAGGTTTGATTCTTTGAATTTAGAACTGTTTCCTTTGACTTTTTGGTATGCCAGAGTGATCATTTACATTCACCAAGAATAACTTTTGCTTCACACTCAGGTTTGAAATGTCGAGTGCTCAGAAAGTATCATGGTGGCACAATCTCTGGCTGTCTGGAGATGCCCAGTCTTGACAATTTCAGGAGATATTAGCTCCTCTGAAAAGCTGAAAAGAAAGTCGGATATAATCACTTGGACTTAGAGGTAGAAATCAGATAATATGGAAAAAAGGATAATGATCATTACAGACACAAGTCAGGGAAAATCAGCAAAGCCATCTTGATGGCTTAAACTGGAAAAAAAATCACATCTCAAGCTCAGAACAAGAGCACATGTGTTTAGCTGAGCTGAACTGTTTAGAGGGGGAAGAAACCAGGGCCAGTGTTAGTTGATTGTTTCTGAACTTTAGACCTGGGTAGCTTGGAAATGACGTTTCACCACTGATTATCAAAGTGACGTTGGGAAGGCATGGGCACCCTTTATAACTTTTGGGAAACTGGAAGTTAATGCTTCAGAATCCTTAGCACCATGAATATAGAATGTTGAAAATAAAATTCCTTTAAAATGTTTGTGTCATCCAATATGAGTCCAAAGGAGAGGCAGCCTGACGTGTTAATCAAGAATCTTGAACACTGAAGAATATGGGTGTTTACTCATTGCCTTCAAGATTGGGAAATACCCAATCTCATTAATTCTCAGTTCAGTCACCAACATAATTACCACAGATAAACCTAGTTTATTTTTCTGTCTAACCATATATTTTTGAAGCCTTTCTGTACAGAAAGCACAGCTGTAGGTAGGCACTGGGAATACAAAAAGGAACAAAACATACATGAGCCTCCATGGAGCTTCCCTTCTTATGTGTTATGTCAGCTAAAACGATTGAAATTTAAAAAAAAAAAAAATAGCAAGTGTCTGTTTGATATGGTGGAGTTTCTTTTGGGTATACTCCCAAGAGTGGTATAGTTGAGTTTTGAGGTAGATCTATTGCCCATTTTCTGAGAAACTGCCAAATTGATTTCCAAAGTGGTAGTACAAGTTTGCATTCCCAGTAGCGATGGAGGAGTGTTCCCCTTGCTCCACATCCTCACCAGCATGAGATGAGGGTGGGGAGTGGTTGCATCTGGAATGAGCTAGAAACCTAAGACAATGGAAATTTCCAGGAATCTATGAGGGTGATTCTATTTAAGATTCCAAGCAATGAGGGATATGGAGCCTGAAGCAACCATCTACTGTAACCAGGCAAGACTTCCAATGGAGGATTGGGGACACCAACCCAGCTATAAAGCCTTAGACCTGCAATTTATCCTGACTACAATATGTGCAAGGGTGAAAGATGTAGCAGAATTTGAGGGAAGAGCCAACCAACAACTGGCTCAGCTTGAGACCCATGCCATGATAGGGAGCCCACCTCTGACACTATTAAAGATATTCTGCTATACTTGCAGAGAGGAGCCTAACATTACTGCCATGTGAGAGGCTTCACCCAGCAACTGATGAAACCTAATGCAGAGACCCACTGTCAAACACTGAATGAAGCTTGGAGAATCCTGTGGAAGAGAGGAAGGATTAAAGGAACCAGAAGGGCTAAGGACACTGCAAAAAAACCTACAGAATTAATTAACCAGGGCCCATAGGAGCTCACAGAAACTGAACTGCCAACCAGAGAGCATGAATAAGGCAGATTTAGGCCCTCTCCACATATATAGCATTGGTGCAGCTAGGTCTTCATGTTGGACTCCTAAAGCTGGAGGAGGGGCTGTCTCTGACACTGTTGCCTGCATTTGGATCCCTTTCCCCTAACTGGGTTGCCTTGTATAGCCTCAATAGAAGATGCTCCTTGATATGCCAAGGCTGGGTGATATCCATGTAGAGTTTGCCCTTTTCTGAGCAGGAGAGGAGGGGTAGACGAAGGAGGGAAGTTAAAGGTAGGGACTGGGAGGAGAGATGGGAGAAGAAGCTGCCATCAGGATATAAAGTAGAAACACAACTTAATCAATAAAATAATCAGCACTGGCTGGCATATCCTGGCTGTGTTGATGTTGCTATTGTTACTCTGGCATCTGTGTCCTTGCCATGGTGCATCTCACATCTTCGGTGTTCTGCTGTTTCTCTAGTGTCTGCACCTCTGTCCTGGCACACTTACAGGATGTTTTTGCTGCTCTCATTCTGGCATCTGTCTTCCTGCCAACTATTTCTGTGTTTTCTCCACAATGTGCTAATATCTTCAAAATATCACTTTCCCTTGACACTTGTTACATACATTTAAAATGGCTTGCCTTCCCATTTTTAAAAATAAATGTTATAACAGTAGCCCTCCTCACCCCACTTGCTTCATAAGATCCTGACCTTTCTCTCTCCATGTAACACCAACTTTTATTCTGAGAGTGTATTTCCAAGCAGTGTTCATTTCTGTGTCACGCCCACCTGCACCACAAATACACTTTTCCATTGCTTCAGGTTATTCCTCTAATTTTTATTCCAGGAACCCAGAGCCTGCCATCTGCCCACAATTTAACTTCACACTCACTCTTGGCAACTAATTGTTTTCATTCTGACCTCTTGACCACCTCTCAGTTCTCAAGACCTCCACTCTCATTGCTTGGGATCAAGCGCAGGTCATGTGGCTGCATTCTAGCATCTCTTCCCATGACTCAACTAAACCTGCCCTTGCTAAGGCTATAAGCGTCTGCTTTCCATTCAGATTATGAAATCCCAATTACATTTTGCAATCCTTGAAGGTGCTTCTTTATCAACATTTCCTACTGAGAATACTCTCCTGGCTTTTCTAATTACATGTTCTCCGACTGCAGTTACAAATAGACTCATATGGAAACTTCATACACAATCTGTCTTAAAATTTGAGGTTGTTTAAGGTTTGGTCTTAGCCATCTTCTCTCTCTCTCTTTTTTTCTCTCTCTCTGTGCGTGTGTGTGTGTGTGTGTGTGTGTGTGTGTGTGTGTGTGTGTATCCTTTTGTCTCTCTCTCTCTCAGTCTCCCTTCCTCTCTTTCTACCTCTTCTATTCTGGGTCTCATTATTTGTCCTCATTAATTATCTCTACCACTCTCTTTGCCATCTCACAGATATCTCAACTGTAATGTGTTCTAAGATAAACATTCACCTGCATTACAACAAATACGTTCCTCCACTGTTTAATATTTTTCATCTAATATTTATTCCAGGAACCTAGATCATGGCATCTTTCCATTTTCTAATTTCACACTTAATCTACGCCAAGGGTGCTTTTCAGTCTTACCGCTTAACCACATCATCTGTTCACTTCTCAGTACTTCACTCTTAACATCCAAGTTCAAGGAACCATCATATACAAACAACCTCCCAAGATTTATCTTCTTTCAACTATTCTTCATAAAAACACACTATAGTTTTGAAATGCAGATGTGACTTTTTTCACTTGTCTACCTAACAGTTGACACCTAAATAGTATGGTGGCACACACATATAATCCCAGCACTTAGCAAGTGGCGGAAAGAAAATGAGAAGTTCTAAGTCTGTCCCTGTTATGTGGTGAGTTAAAGAACATGAAAGGATTCATGTTGTCTGACTCCTCCCACAGCCAAAAATAGAAGGAGGAGGAGGAAGAAGGGGAGGAAGAGGAGGAGGGGGTAGCGGGAGGAGGGGGGAGGGGGAGGGGGAGGAGGAGGAGGAGAAGAAAGAAAGAAAGAAAGAAAGAAAGAAAGAAAGAAAGAAAGGAAGGAAGGAAGGAAGGAAGGAAGGAAGGAAGGAAGGAAGGAAGAAAGGAAGGAAGAAAGAAAGGAAGAAAAGAAAAAAAAATTCATGGTCTTCTTAGAACAAAACCTTTAAGTAGAGCACAGGGCACCACAGCCGATTAGCGCTGGAGAGGGATACCCTCCCAACAGCTGGGAAAAGCCGTGAGTGGGCCCAAGACAAGCTCCACAGCTCACCAGGAACTGCCCCGAACCTGCGAGTCACAGGGACAGATGTAGGCAGGCATAGAAACCCCCTGGATCCCAAGAGCGGCGGCTGACGCAGGAGATGTCTGCCTTGGCCACCAGGGTTCCATAGTCAAGCAGCACCCGCCAGGAGAAGGTTACTCTCCCAGGAGCGTGGAAAAAACACCTCTCAGAGAGAGCTGGTCTTCAAGGAGTATTGATACAGAGGCCTGCAGGTGAGAAAAGCCATAGCCAGAAAGTAAGATCAGCTAACATCAGAGTTAACAAGAGGCAAAAGGCAAGGGCAAGAACCTAAGGAACAGAAACCAAGGCCACTTGGCATCATCAGAACCCAGCTCTCCCACCACAGCAAGCCCTGGAGTCCCCAATACGCCAGAAAAGCAAGACTCAGATTTAAAATCATTTCTCATGATGATGATAGAAGACTTTAAGAAAGAAATTAACACCCTTAAAGAAACACAAGAGAAC
>JAPYYD010006012.1:0-11546 GCA_028551405.1 Uromys caudimaculatus
AGGAGGAATTCCCTCACAGAGGCGGGGAGTGGGAGGGGATAGGGGGTTTCCAAAGAGGAGACCCAGAAAAGGGGAAACATCAGAAATGTAAATAAAATATCAAAAATAAAAAAAAATTTAAAAAAAAAAGAAAATTATCTCTAAAACAAAGTATACCATGGATTGGTGTGTGTGGCCAGAAGGAAAACCAGGAAAGTTGTTGACATGAGCATGAAGTTATGGGAAAGTGATCTTTTACAACAATGAGGTACTCAAGTTGATATTCCTGCAATCCCAGAGACAGCTCATGATGAAATTATGGATGAAATATTAGATGTTCCTGAGGATGGTATTGATATATGTCATTAAAAACAATCCCAGGCTGGGCCAATTGTATAAATACAGAATATCCCAGGAATTGCGTTTCCAAATTTATAAGGTGGGACACTGTTGAAATATCAATGGCCCTAAAGTGGTTGAGAAGCTTGTGTGGGTAGAGCAGTGGTATTTGAGTAGCTGGTATAAGAGCAGCTGGAGACTCAACATATTGAAGAGTCTACCAGTCCATGGTGTCCATGCCCCACATTGCATCGCCAGCTGCCATTCAGGCACTGCCTCCCTGCCAATTATGTCATGATGGCCCTGTTCGTGACATGTGTATCCTGAGAGGCAAAGCAAAGTCTCTGTCTCTGTCTGTCTCTGTCTGTCTCTCTGTCTCTCTTTCTCTCTCAGTGTAGGTGTGTGTCTATGTCTCTCTCTGTCTCTGCCTCTTACATCTCTGTCTATCTCTCATGCTCCCCCTACTCCCTCCCTCCTTCCACAGAGCAGAACCTGAGTGTCTTCTTCATCTCACATTTTCACTGTGGCCATGGCCATCATCAACCCGGGGCCTCTGAGTGATGGTGCAGTGAGTAGCAGAGCCCACGGGGATTTCCCGAGGAGGAAGGAAAAACTGTGCTGTGTTGTGCCTGGGAAGCAGCCAGAGAGACACAAGTATGAAGTTCTGTAGTACCATGCTATAAAAGTTCTGGGCTATTATCTGGATAATAAAGACGGTAATCATAACTTGGAGTCAAGGTCAATTCTCACTAAAGACTATCTGCCACTGATCCCCACAAAACTTCCTCCAGAGAGTCAGGCTGGACTGAGAATGGGCTCCTGATTCTTAATTCTTTGATATATCCTGTTGGGGTTCTTTGCAATTCTGAAACTTCTGTTTTTAGAATTGTATCTCAGCTTGGTCGTAGATTGACCCCAGTGTTGGAGCTATTAAGGCCCTATTAAATCCTGGTCATGTGATTAAGAGTGAGAGTAATCAGGGTGTGGTAAGAGAACTTTCCTCCAATTCTGATGACCTAAGTTCCTTCTGGAGATTGACATGGTGGAAGTAGAATATGGACTTAACACAAATTCTCCTTTCACCACCACATATGAACCATAGCCTGGGAGCAGTCCCACACACATATGTCCATGAACGCAATAAAGGCAAACAATTAAAATTATTTGCTCAATGAATGAGTGACTGTGAAGCTGACCTTGGCAGGAGCTGGCCTCTAGAGGAGACATCATAACAGTGGAGAGAACAGGGGCTGTGGACTCTAAAACACCAGAATTTCAGTGTGATGTCTTGAAGGAAAAATGTGACCTCATAGGGAGAGGGTCCATGCAGATTCTAAGATGACTGTAGGTACCAGGGACCATGGAAGCAGGCTCAGTAAACTGAGTCTTCAAAGCACAGGAGCCTTGAGGATGCAGGTGACACTCAAAGCTCCTGCATTTGCCTATCTCTCCTGTGACATCTTGACTGTGACCCTCTCACAGAAGCACTCTGACTTCTCCTGTTACAGCTTTCTGGCCAGGTGAGGGAACAGGGTTCGTGGTATCCCAGACAAACTCCAGAATTCATGTTGTGCTTTTCCAGGAGGCCAGACAGAGAACAGAAACAGCAAAGATAATTTTTTTCCTGCCTCCTGGCCATTGGCTCCGGTCACATGTAACCAATCATTTCTCCTACAATGAGAACTTTCACCCGTCACACCATGTGCCCCGCCTATATCCTTTTGGTTTAAATTCCTGCCTGGCCAAGGTTCACTGCTTATGCTTCCTGTTTGTGAAACTTGGTCATTCTAGCAGCACAGACTCGGGCCTCAGACTGATCATGCCACGCGACCAACTACATAGCAGGCTGAATGCTGTCCTCTTTGGGCTGCTGCTTCTTCTTATCTATGTGCAGGGTGAGGCTAACTAACCTGGCAATGGGGAATGACTGGAGTCAGAGCTGGCAAGTTCTGCAAGTCAGAGCTGAGCTTGTGGGAGGGAAAGATTGGGAGGGGCACTTATGGAAACTGTAGATCAGCCATTCTGAACCTGTAGGTCATGAGCCATTGGAAACCCCATATATCCGAGGGCATCAGAAACGCTCAACAATAAAACTATTTTTACTGCTTCTTCCTTACTGTAACGTTGCTCTCGAGTGGTTTCTCAGTTTCTAAGAGCATCAGAAATATGTGTTTTCCAATGGTCATGACACACAGGTTGAAGAATGGCACAACAGACAAAAGAGGAGAAACATGCCTCCTAATTCCCTGACAAAAGCACACAGATTTTGTGGACCCACTAGCACCTAGAGGGTCAGCAGCATCTAAGATCACTCCATACTGAAGAGGCAGTTCAGTGCAGGGAGCTTTGGTGACATCAGAAGATAACTGCAGGGAAAGTAAGAAGGCACTCTTTCCTACTCAGTGTATGTGTATGACCACAGCTACTACTGACCTTTGGATAAAAATGACAATTATCATAAATTCATGTGGCCAAATGGCTCTAAATGTGTGACAGCTTCTATGGCTAGAGAAAAGTTCTGACACATTTCAAAATGGGAATAAAAAAGGTCCCTAGCCTGAGAGACAGGGAAGCTCCCACATTCACATGCCACAGGTGAACTGGAGGCGGGGTGGCTGGGTTCCCTTCTCCTGCCCCATGGTAACAATGAGATGGGAATCTCACAATCTGCTGGCAGCTTGTTGCAGACACCTAACTATGATAGAATCTCTCCACCAGGTCAGGACTCACCAGAGGCCAGCCCCATCAGAAACACACACACTGGCCAGGTCCGAGGCAGCCTCGTCCATGTGAAGGACACTAACGCTGGTGTCCACATCTTCCTGGGAATTCCCTTTGCCAAGCCACCTGTAGGACCACTGCGCTTTGCACCTCCTGAGGCCCCTGAGCCATGGAGTGGGATGAGAGATGGGACCTCACAGCCGGCCATGTAAGTTCTGAACCCAGAGGGTTTCAGGCACTGGGGGAGACTGTGCTCTGAGCTCTGGGCCATGCTTAAGTGTCTCCTCCATCTCAGCTACATGGCACTTTTCTCTCTTTATGGATGAGTCCCCAAGTGTTTTTCTGATGATGTGCTAAGATTGATTAGAACAACTGTACAATGCCCCCGGATCAGAGCTTCATACTCATAGGGAATAACATGGAAGGACTATGGAGAGAAACAAAGATCAAATTGTTCACACATTCCAATTAAGCAAAGTATTCTCTACCACAGTGCGGCATCTCTAGGCATGAGTAAATGAAACCTATTAGGCAGCAAGCACCCTGACTCCAGGAGAATACACTTCAGGTCCTTGAGGAGTACAGCAGTGATTGATACTTGCTAACTCCAGCGTCACGGTCACTGTGACAATCTATAGGGCTATGTGCCATTGACCAGGGAACAAGTGTATATAATTATTCCCTCTGGAGACACTTCAGACAAGAGAAGTTCCCTGAGAGTCTGCACATGTGATGAAGGACTACCCACTACCCTTTAGTGCAGCATTGTCCACTGAATCCTCTAGTAGCTGTGTGGGTCGAACTCTCCAGTACTGGGATCTTAGATTGTTTCCTGTTCCTGTAATAAGGACCCACAAAAGCAAGTTCGGGAGAAAGGTGCTATTAGAGGCTCCAGATTACAATCCATCATTTGGGTAATCACAGTGAATCAAAACTACAGGAGGTGCTCACATCACAGCCGTGCCCAGGAACAGAGACTAGAAAATGCTTGCATGCCTGCTAACGCTTTTCTCTTCTCATACAGTTCCATGAACGTCACTACAGACAGTCAATCAATTCCATGGAGACACCTACAAGTCTCTCCCTCCTAGACTTAGAAAGATTAAAATCCAGGCCCCACCTAACAGGGGGCCTCCCTAGAAATCTGGCTCTACTCCAGCTTTCATGAAGCCTGTGGCCTTGACCTTGGTTGGAAGGGACTTAGAGACAGAATATGTGATCACATGTACCATGAGGAGCAGCAGCTGATGTGGCTGAGATACAAATCTCCAGACTCAGATTGGCATTTTGATCTCCATCCATGCCTTGGAATATCTGGCTGCTCTTTTATTTTTTGTTTTTTTTGTTTTTTCGAGACAAGGTTTCTCTGTGTGGCCCTGGCTGTCCTGGAACTCACTCTGTAGACCAGGCTGGCCTCGAACTCAGAAATCCACCTGCCTCTGCCTCCCAGGTGCTGGGATTAAAGGTGTGCACCACCACTGCCCAGCTTAATATCCCCCCACCCCCCGCTGTCTGCTCTTTTTATCAGGTGTCTGCAAAATCTTGATATAATGAAGGAAGTCCTGCCAGATATGAAAATTATCCTGTCTTCCATCTCTATGTCTGAGGACTGCCTGTATCTCAACATCTACACACCAGCCCATGCCCATGAGGGCTCTAACCTGCCTGTGAGTGTCAGGCCATAGTCAGCTATGGGAGAGGGCATTCTTTCAAGATGATTAGAAGGGACAAAAGCAACCTTAGTTCCATTGCAGGGTGGACCCTGGTGAAAGTCTTACCTTACTTGGGTCACAGAAGGCCATCTCAGCCACACGATGCAGCTGAAACCTGGGTATGGGACACAGAACACTGGAGCACTGAGCCATCAAAGGCTCTCGCTCTTGATAAAACCAGAACTCATTCTACAGCCTGTGCTCTGCAGAACCACTTAGGGGCTCAAGGCCTCAGCACTGAGGTCACCCAAGCTTAGACTTTTGGATGATCTGCTGTGACAATGGGGGTTGATGATCCTTCCCATTTTTAATCTGGAGAGATCTCCATGGAGACGCCTTCTTTGTTCACTGTGAAGAGCCTGAGTAATGATGACATCGCTCTATACAGAGAGCCATGAATTTAAACTGGGACACATGGTGGGAATGGGGACTAGAAGCTACTAGAGGGCTCTGGCTGTGACCAAGGCCCTGAAGTCCGGAGGGTTTTTATGTATTCTGTAGCTGCACAGAAGCACAGCAGTTGATATTCTAGTAAGCAGACCAGAGAACTTGGACAGCCTAGGAGCTTCCTGGCATCCCTCTTGACTTCTCCAGGTGATGGTGTGGATCCATGGTGGTGCACTCACTGTAGGCATGGCGTCCATGTATGATGGCTCCACCCTGGCAGCCACTGAGGATGTGGTGGTGGTCACTATCCAGTACCGCCTGGGTGTCCTGGGATTCTTCAGGTGAGTCTGGGGCTGAGCTGGGGAGTGGTAGCTGATCAGAATCCAGACACCCCTTTGATCCATGTCCATTCCACTTCTCAGCACTGGAGACCAGCATGCCAGAGGCAACTGGGGATACCTGGACCAAGTGGCTGCCCTACGCTGGGTCCAGCAGAACATCGCCCACTTTGGTGGCAACCCTGACCGGGTCACTATTTTTGGCGAGTCAGCAGGAGGCACAAGTGTGTCTTCACATGTTGTGTCCCCCATGTCCCAAGGGCTCTTCCATGGAGCCATCATGGAGAGTGGGGTGGCCCTGCTGCCTGACCTAATCTCTGAAACCTCTGAGATGGTCTCTACTGTAAGTGCCTCAGCCCTGCTGCCTCAGCTTTGATACTCTGTTCTGTTCAGTGGGAAAATCAAGGACCATGGGAAATATCGTCTTTCCAATGATTTCTGAGAAACTCTGGGGTTTGCATCTACTCGCCTCTACTTCATACTGGATGCATGTGTATGTGTATGCATGTGCTTGGGAGCTGGTTCATTGGTTTTGAAACCTGCTTGGAGTGGAAGCCTGAGGCCATAAGTTCAAATCCTGAGAACACAGAAGGGCTGGAGACAGTACCATGCGTCTGTAATTCTCATGTTGCTCTGAGCAGGTGGGAGGCAGAGGCAAGAGAATCCTTGGATGTTCACAGACCAGATTGTTGGTGTAGGCAACAATAAAACAAGAAGTCACCCTGTCAAATAAGGGGGACAGTGAAGACTGAGACTTTTCTCCTCTAACCTTCATGTACAAACCTTTAGACAATTACAGCTTCCCTGATACATGAAACACAGAAAAACAGGTAGAGCAAACAAAACTACCCTAAACATATGCAGGTAGAAAGAGTACTGCTTGCTGGCTGTCACCTTTGAGCAATAGGAAACAATATGTATTTATCCAATCCACACAACACACGCTATGGTGTGGGAATTAGGCACAACAGCATTGACTTGGGATTGAGAACTCTTCTCCATGCTCGTTCCCTTTGCAGACAGTGGCCAAGCTCTCTGGATGTGAGGCCATGGACTCAGAGGCCCTTGTGCGCTGCCTGAGAGGCAAGAGTGAAGAGGAGATTCTGGTCATTAACAAGGTTGGGAGAATTGTGTGTCTGGGAGAACCTGGTCTACATGATGTGGGATTCTGAACCAAATACCTCATCTTTAGGCCTTTGTGTTCTTTCAGTTCTGTGTGCAAAATGCATATCAAGACAGGCTAATCTAAGTGAATATTGTCCTCCAGGGTGAGCAGATCACCCTGAAACTAGTGAGAAATGAGAAACTGCTGGAAGTGACTCAGTGAACATCAGGATATTTATTTCATTAACCTTCAGCGTTGACCTCTAATGCCACTCAGGTCTTCAAGATGATCCCTGCTGTGGTGGATGGGAAGTTCTTACCACGGCATCCCAAAGAGTTGTTGGCATCTGAGGATTTTCACCCTGTCCCCAGCATCATTGGTGTTAATACTGATGAGTATGGCTGGACCATTCCTATGGTGAGGCTCACTTCCAATCCTCTGGAAGCCTGGAAAGCATATGAATGCTAAACAATAGAAACTCGATACATCTTTAAGCCAAGCTCATCAGACCCCATACTCTCTTCTGCCTCCCAGTTCGTGGGCACTGCTCAGACAATAAAGGAAATAACCAGAGAGAACCTGCAGGCTGTTCTGAAGGATACAGCAGCACAAATGGTGAGATACTGCTGGTCCTCTCCAAATAGAGGGGTCCCTCATATCTCCTCCTCAGACAGCATCCCTATTAGTAAAGGTCAGGATATATCATGATTCTGTGTGGGGGCCTCAAACATAGTCCCTATGTCATCCCAGGACCCATTTTCCCAAATTGCAAATGTTGTTGCCTACTGAACCTATACTATGCCTACCTCATTGTTCCTGATCGTCCTGGTGTAGATGCTGCCTCCTGAGTGTGGTGACCTGCTAATGGGAGAGTACATGAGGGACACTGAGGACCCAGAGACCCTCCAAATACAGTTCACAGAGATGATGGGAGACTTCATGTTTGTGATCCCTGCACTCCAAGTAGCACATTTTCAGCGTGAGTACATCTGTCTCAAGGGTTAGGGGAACAGCTCAGAGATGGGAGTCACGGGTGAGCACTGTGGAGTGGTGTGGTGGCCAGGTCTCCTCGTGTCTAGTTTAAGAGAGTGAAATCTGGTTTCAGCGGAGAAAACGGGTTGCTGATACTCTATTGACCCAACAAAACCGCTAGCTGGGAAGGCCACGGGCACTGATTAGCCAAGGGCTTTTCCACTGCTAGTGGTCTAGCCTGGAGGCTCACTCTCCCACTTAACTTTTATGATTCAAGGTAACTTTTTACCAAGGAACCTTGTTACCAAATATGTATCAGAAAAATTTCAGCTGAGGGGCCACTATGTCACTCTTTGTCCCACGTCCAGGTTCCCATGCCCCTGTCTACTTCTATGAGTTCCAACTTCAGATCACCTCTCTCAAGGATATCAGACCATCCCACGTGAAGGCTGACCATGCTGATGAGGTTCCTTTTGTCTTTGGGTCCTTCATCGGGGGCATGAAACGTGAGTCTTCATTTCTTTTCTTGAACTGAATGAGGTCCCAGATGACTTCCCACAGGGACTCCTGATTTTCCAGTCCATTTTACAAGACCTAGGTTATGGGAGAGGGAAAAAATCAAACGTATACCGGATCGTGGCCTCAAATCCATGCCCAGCTTAGAATCTGTACCCTTCCCAGTCTAGCCTGTAATGGAGGAGCTGACAGAACATTGGGGCAGGAATTGAATTAGAAACTTGCATGTATCTTGGACTCTGGATAAGGAAGAAGGGAGGCAACAAAGCCAATAGTTTGGGGCCAGACTGCAGCTGGGATGATGCATGTGAAGAATGAGTTGGCAGCTGCATGAGGTGGCATATACTTTGTCTTTCTCATGACTGCAGTTGACCTCACCGAGGAGGAGAAGCTGCTGAGCAGGAGGATGATGAAGTACTGGGCCAACTTTGCAAGACATGGGTGAGAACACGCCTCTCAACTGTACATGTGTGGGTCCCTATCTAGGGCTCCCTTTTGGATGGTGGCCTTCTAGCATACATGGATCTCCACTGCATGAGAGAGTCTTTTCTACATAGTAACTCATTTATACATATATTTTGATATTTTGTAGGTGTCAGATACTGGTCATCTCTTGGTGACCTAGCTGGTGGGGCCATAATGCTATGAAACTGTTCCTTAGATCTTGCCTCTTAGAGGTAACATAAAACAAGTCAGGCACTCTCCCACATGAAGCAGAAACTCATGAGTGATACTTGTATGCACATATCAGGACACCTGTGCCATCAGACCCCTTAACCAGTATCCAAATTGTTCCACTGCCCTGACCCCAAACATAGGATTGGGCTTTGGATGAGTGTAACCTCACTGTTCTTTGCTGGCTGGCATATCTACAGGAACCCCAACAGCGAGGGTCTACCCTACTGGCCTGTGTTTGACCATGATGAGCAGTATCTGCAGCTGGACACTCAGCCTGCTGTGGGCCGAGCCCTGAAGGCCAGAAGGCTGCAGTTCTGGACCAAGATTCTTCCCCAGAAGATCCAGAAGCTAAATGGGGCTCAGGAAACCCATGCAGAGCTGTAGTGTCTGGTATAAGGAACAGAGTGTGGGCTTGAGGGCAGGTGGAATCATTCTGAGGTTCAACATCTATTTTTTTGTTCCAACACTCACAGAATATTTCTAATCCCAGTATTTTCCCTTTCAGACATGTATGAGAAGCCCTCCGTGTGTTATTTCTTATTCTTCTGGGCAAAGTTTTACTGGACTCAATAAAAATTCCCATAATAGTGTGGATGTGTGAACCCTAAGTACACAGATCATCTTTACCCCTTCACTGAAACTAGGCTCCTTCTTCCTACTTTCAGTCCTTCCTTCCTTTTTCCCTTCATCCCTCCTTTCTTCCTTCCTTGATTCCTTCTTTCCCTCCTTCCTTCTTTTTTCCTTTCCTTTCCTTTCCTTCTTTCCTTTTGTCCATTATGCTCTCCCCATCCTCACTCCTCTTCTCCAAGCCCCAAACTCTCTTCAAATGAAGCAGATGCTTCAGGGACTGTAGACTACAGAAGAATGACTGCATCAAACCCTGTATCTTCTCCTGGCAAGTTTGTTTTCTCATATTTATAACTGACAACAGGACACCTGATTTCTCTAAGTCCCATGGCCTTGAAAATGCTGTTCTCAAAAGATCATAAACTACAAATTGCACTCATGGTATCAGTGGCCTCAAATGTTTGAAGGCTGAGATAAAAGGATTGCATAAGCCTGAGGCAAGATAACAAGACCCACATCTCTGAAGCAAACAAAAATCCTATCTTCAGTAACTTACAGCAGTAACAAATGTACAGCCTTGTAGATTGAGAAATTCGGGGTCAAGATGCACACAGATTTGCTGTATGGTGAGAAACAGTTCTCAGGGAAATCAGTCTCAAGGATGACTGCTTGTGCCCTCTCCTGGTGGAATGGGTAAACAAAACCATTGTAAGGATAATACTAAGTCCCTGCTGACTTGAACTGGGGCCAGGGAGGAGCTTCCTGTCAGTGAGACTGACCACTTAGGGTGTTTCCATTCTATATGTACAACATTGATTGATGTTCCTACTGCCAGCATGCCTGTGCTCATCAGCTCTGTGTATACACACTAAACTGGGTGTCAAATAGGTTTGAGACTTTTAATATTATCTCATTTTTAATAGCTTGAGTGTGGATTGTTTTTATGGTGCTAGAGATTCATCTTAGGACTTGTGCATGTTGGGCCTATGAAGTACACCATCAGGCTACTATGGTTGTTTAGATGAAATTGAATTAATCTCTTTTAGGTCTCTGGTTTAGTAAGACTGAGAAAATTCTCAAGGCATGTACCTGCCACCAAATCAGATCTAGAACATTTCCCCTTGCTTCCCATAGGGCTTCCCTCAGGTGCTTTGGATGCCATTAACTGCCTTTAACAGTGTTTCAGAGGAAACATGACATTACTTTATCTTACTATATCAGGACTTGTCTCTAATCCAATATAAATAAAATGTTTTGTGACTGGTTAGGTCACTGCACATAATGCTTTTGTTTTCCCTTATTGTGGAATGCCATCCAAGTGTGCACACAACACATTTTATCCACTTACCAGACTATGCACAACTGTTGTCCTTGTTTATTATCTTTTTTTTTTTTTTGAGACATGGTTTCTCTGTAGCCCAGAAGGGCCCTGAACACATGATCCCATGCCTTGGCTTCCTCAGTGGGTGGATTACAGGTTGAATTATAGGATTATAGCGGCACCCATCCTTTGTTTGGATTTTAATAAGCTGTATGGAAATTATCACACATGGTTTTATGTGATCTCATGTATTCTATTGTTGGCTTTACAATCTAGAGCAGAATTGCTTTGTCTTGAGACACATGTGTTAAACATTTAAAGAAGTTCTAAGGCTAGAGATATAGCAGTGGTAGACAGCTTGCCCTGCGTGTACAAAGCCATGGGCATCAAGTAGAAGAAAACCAGATCAGATGACCTAGGGCTTGAAATCTTAGCTGCTCAGAGAGCTGAGGCCAAGGATTACAAGTTAAGACTTGCCTGAGCCGTACAGCATGCTCCTGGAAAAAAAAAAAAACTGGAAATTTTCGTTGTGGTCTGTCTCCACATAAAAAGTACAAAAAAATGGCTGTTGGGGGGGGGAATTCACACCTTTAATCTGGCATTCTGAAGGCAGAAGCAAGTGCATCTCTGAGTTCCAGGCCAGCCTGGTCTACAGAGGGAGTTCCAAAATAGCCAGGGAATCTATTCAATATAGTAATTGAAGTTCTAGCTAGAGCAATTAGACAACAAAAGGAGGTCAAAGGGATACAAATTGGTAAGGAAGAAATCAAATTATCACTATTTGCAGATGATATGATCGTATACCTAAGCGACCCGAAAAACTCCACCAGAGAACTCCTGCACCTGATAAACAACTTCAGCAAAGTGGCCGGATACAAAATTAACTCAAACAAATCAGTAGCCTTCCTATA
>JAPYYD010006013.1:0-11546 GCA_028551405.1 Uromys caudimaculatus
GCTCTTCCAAAGGTCCTGAGTTCAAATCCCAGCAACCACATGGTGGCTCACAACCATCCAAAATGAGATCTGATGCCTTATTCTGGGGTGTCTGAAGACAGCTACAGTGTACTTACAAATAATAAATAAATAAACCTTAAAAAAAAAAATGCCTTCTAAAAGGCACTTCCGTCTTCTGCAGGCAAACACTTTAAGGTGGTTAACTGCATAGAATTAATATTGCAGTCTAAACATATGGATCATTAAGGACTACACACATGACAAAGTTAGTTAAGATTAATTTTTTCCTCAAGTAACCAGACCCTAGCTACTTTGATCAATAATGTAGAAATACTGCAAAGTAAAAAGAAAAGTTTTTTTAAAATGTTAGTGATGATATGTAGTTGGTTATTGCTAAAAGATTGTCATATACCTAAATTTATGATCTATCATTCAACAAAGATCTGCAAATCTTGCATTTAAAAATAAAATATAGCTTCGGAACCAAGTGATTTGGTTTTTGAGGCCAAGCTTGATTGAAATAAAATATCGCTTTTTAGTCTTGTTAAACTTGGACTCTAAATCTAATTTTCGCCTTCCGATCTTAGTAGCCTTTGACATGTAGAAAAGCACAAAACTATAACTCTTTCAGAAAGCAAACACATTTTCCTTTTAGTGTGTGACTAGATCTTTATCCACATAGGAGAAAGTGATAAAAATGACCGAAGGAGCCAGCCACTGAGGTGAAAGCAGAGACTTGCCACATTTTAAAAGTCAGCCATTTCACATGAGCCAAGGACACAGAAATCTCCTTCTCTGCTGGTCTCAAGATTCAACATTCATGTCCTCTGAACCTTCTGGAAGGATTCCTTCCTTTTCCCTCCTTTGACTGCACTCTGGATGTGACCCAGACAGCATGGTACTAGATGGATCATCCAATGGCAATAAGCTAGTAGTCCAGGAAGCTGGAGAGAATCCTAGGAGATTCTTGGAGAGGTGTTAGTCTGTTTCTGTTACAGTGCGGGTATGAAATGTTCTCTGATTTATGGATGGAAGGCTTGACTCCCACATAGCTGTGCTATTTGATGAGCTTTTGGAAAAATTTGGAGTTAGGGTTTATTTGGAGGAAGTAGGTAACTTGGATAGATGCCTTTAGGAGTCACGTCTTGTCCCATGCTCATTCCTATTTTCTGTCTGTTTCTGGGCAGTCTCACGATGAACAGTCTCTGCTCCCACCACCATGATGTGCGGCCTTTCACAGGCCAGACACATGGAGCCAATGACTGTGGACTGAACTCTCTGAAGACATAATCCAGGGGCTCCCCCTCCCCTAAACTACTGGCTCAGGGATTTGGTCAAGGTGGCATAACACCAACCATTTCTGGATTGAACCTAGCAGAATTCCAACAGTTGGTACTGCTGTTGTGTGATGCTGGATATAAAGTTGGTTCCAGCTACTTATGGAGTAAGATTTACCCAGGGGTGACTGTCAACTTGCTTTATAGGGTTCAGCTGGCTCCTTTATCAGGTGTCTTTCTTGACCTAGAATTCCTATCTGGAAGTCTCTCTAGGAAGAGTTATCAGTGAAGCAATCCTGTTCCACTTTGACGTGTGAATCTATTTCCCTCATTGACATGTGCGGTTTTTTTAAGGCATGGGTGGGGGCACTGCTAAGAGAGCTGTGCTGCCAAGATTTCCACCGTATTTATTTTACTATTATTTATTTATATTGATAACAGTCTCATAGCTTCCCAGACAGGAGCTACGAAGAAATTGGCTATTAAGGCTCACATCTGACCACTGTATGACATAAGCTTTGTGGCATTAAATTTTCAACTAGTAATTTAATCTTTCTGTTTATTTAAAATTTTTTTAATAAACATTAAGTCAACACTATTGGTGTTCATTTTAGAATCCCAACACACTAGAGTACAGAACAACTCATGTAGACTCTCTTTACACACTGATTTCAGCTCTGTCAGACTCAAAAGTCCGGAGCCTCCAAAATGGTTGCAGTGCCAAAGGCAGTGTTAGGAGCATGTAGCCATGTTCCAGCTCTTGCTATCATTGCTGACCTTACTTCTTTGATTTCTTTGCTCATAGAAAAGGGCAAATAGAATTTGACATTTAATGTTAAACATTGTATACATACATATTGAGCATCTTTTCATCCATTCTCTTTCTCTGGAGGGATGAGTTACTTTTGGGTATTCAACTTAAGGGTATTTTAAATAACCGGTTTCCCACAACACAAAAACACAGAGACTCTTATAGGCCCCAAATAGTTCCACGTCTAAAGGTTTCTTCTCCTGAGTAGCATTTTCTGGCCTCAGCCCATCTTTACACACAGAGAAACCTGTTTCTAAGTATAGATTCTCTATTTTAAAGCCCACAAATTATAAATAAATCTGAACTATGGGAATCCAAACAACTTTCAAAAAATGTGACTACTTAACAGAGACATTTGCATTCAGATCTTTCCCCAAATTAGATCGCTGGCACTTATTCCTTGCTTCCTAGCATTGCTTGGGTGCTATATCTCTTTCCTGACTGGGATGTTGCCAAGTTCAAGACTCTAGTGCATAAAGAACTATTTACTAAGGCGAATGTGGTGCTTTCACCATGAAATAAACAGGAACAGTCTGCCTTTAATGTAGGTTTTGACAGTAAGAAATGAGAAAAATTTGTCTTAGCTCCCTGTGCTGTGGAGTGCCATGAAAATACCTTTGCTATTTATTATAGTGCAGTACCTTCTCTGACTTCGAAAGCACACAATTTTCTTAGTGTAGTTTCACTTTACCTTCCTATGTTACCCTCAGTGTGTTTGCATTGTCTTTCCCAAAGTGGTGACTTAGTACTTTATATGGTGTTTGTCAGTGGGAAGTCCTTCCCATGTGAATACTTGAGTTGTGTATCATCTATTCATAGTGCCATCATCCTCTCTGACTGCCAGGTGGGAACCTTATCATTTTGTCCATTCATTCCTATATTCCATAAAACTCTTGTCAATTTCTCAGGCTTTCTCAACTATAGATCCCACTTTAATACTTAGACCATTTTGCATCCTCTGTAGTAGTCATTGGCAAACTTTTTCTAAGAAACACAAGGGAAATTCTGATTTCCTGATTCTCGGTCTTAGATGATGTAGTAGGTCCTAAGAAAGGCACAAGAAACTAAGTTTTAATGTTAGGTGCAATCCATATTGCATATTCTGAGGGAGTCTAATCTAATCTGCCATCTTTCAGTTTTACTTAGAATTATAAACGGTTACCAAACAAGGCATCCCAGACATCAAATCATGATCACCCATTCACTCATTTATTCCTTTAGTTACTTCTTGCACATCCAGTATTAGACAAGGAAGAAGGAAGGACAAGGAAGAGAACAAGGAAGAAAGGAATCATACAAATGGAAACCAAACCAAAATACCAGATAAAGTACCATGTGGGATGCTGTAAGAGTGATCTTCTATCTCTTTGGTGCTCAATAGTGAACTGTAAGCCATACACAGCCAAGAGCTGAATGACAGAGACAGTGATGGGGGAACAGTCTTAGTCAATAGTTTGCATTATCATCAAATGGGAAACAGATTAGTCAACTGCGAGTGAATTAATATTTTGTCATTTATGCCTGCATGATAAAAGTGGGAACTGTTAATTGGGTCACTGTCAGAGTTTGTAAGTGAGATCAGTGCTTACTGTTGGGATCTTCTGGGAGGGATGGAGACTACGAGAGAAGCCAAAAGATGGACGAGTTTGTTTACGGTCCTCTTCTCTTCCATACAGCCGCCCTTCTTCTCGTCTTTTCTGTGCCAGGTATTAGGGGTTTCTTTAAGAAGATTGTGCCTCTAGCTTTAATGGTCTATATGGAAGACAAGACATGATGACCTTAGGCACCCTTAGAATACAATGTACAGAGAAGAAGGAAGTCTGAAATGTTTGAAGGCATAGAGACTCTGTTGCTCTACAGGGGTTGAGAAGGTCTCCCTGGGAAAAATGAACAGGAATTTGTTACATGGATAAGGTAGTATTTGGAACTGAAGAAAATATATGCAGTATATATGATTACCTTTGTTCTAAAAAGCACACTAGTAATATTTCCTAGGGCATTCTTATGTGGGACCATATTAAAAGTTTTCATGATGAAATGTGTTTATGTGTATGATGATTCTACCCAGAGGCTCTTATTTTCTAAGAAAGTGAGTTCCAGGTGGCTAGGGACTGTGTGCCACAGACATACTATATGTTTGCTAAGTTGCGTGCACTTTGCTGTATTGGGATCGGAAAGATGTAATGGAGGCTAGAACCCCCATGAATGGTTTAAAAAACATTAAATCGCATCATTTGAAGGAAAACATGTCTCTTCTATGTCTATCATTCATCTGTTGAATATGTTATGTGAAGAATTTTAAACACCATACAAAATTTTACACAGATTGAGTAAAAATGAAGAAAAAAGGGTAAGCAGAAAATGAAATTGGGTTAGGGCTGAGATCATCAGAGAAGACATCTTTGAATCTTGGCAGATCTTGGAGACAGTTTACGTCTTTCTATAGATGTTCATCGTAACCTGATGAGCAGCTAGGCGATGGAAGTCCTTTTGTTTTAGGTTTTATACCACAGTTGATGCAATTTTAAATGAAAAAAAATGTAAAGGAGATGCAATCAGATCTTCCTGTTAGTCAGACACACTCCTAATAAATCACTCAGATGATGTCTATTTTAATAGCTTTATTGCTTGGAGGTTTCCAGGAAGGCTTAAGGAATCTGTGTGACTCTAACTAAATAAGTTAACCAATGGGTCATCTGGTTATTTTTAAAGCAATTAAAAGACACAATCACCTAACAAATGCATTAGCTTGGGTTGTTAAAAGTCTGATGTGTAGTCCTTCCTTTTGACAGTGATTAGCTTGCGGAGGTGGGGGGTAGCCTGCTCAGGCTACTGTAAGTTTGTAAGATGCAAATTGCCACAAAGAGTCTCTATTATTAAGGGAGTTTTAATTAAGTATATGCAGGTGTCTGTGTAAGATTACTTAATAGGTCTGTGGACAAAGCTTATTTGGTAGAGTGTTTTCCTCCCTTGCTCAAAGCTTTGGCCTTGATCCCCCATTTTTCATGATAGATAATTTAGTAGCAAGCTCACAAAAAGAGGAATTAGAATGTAGTCTATGAACAACTTGATTGCTATAGTAAGAGATTCTTCCAACCTGTGGTAAACTGTAGTGTCAGTAATCTGATTTTCTCTATACAGAGTAATGGAGAAAATGCTCTATTTTGAGTTCATGCTTCTCAGAACATAACCAATCCCTGTGTACAGAGGCAAAAGTTAATAAAAGCTGCACATAATCTAGAAATGCTCCCAGGAGCTTTGTCAATGGAGCCTTAAAAACCAAGAGAGTGTGGAGAGAGTCTATAGCTGCACTGGCAGGTCTAAAGGCTACCAGTTCCTCGTGAGGAGGCTGTCTGAGTAACAAAGGCTAATAATTGGCTAGGGATGTGAGCTGAGTGTGATTCAGTTGAGCTATAAAGTGCTCTAGCAACTCTGTGATTTGAGGCAGTAGAAGGTGAGCCCTCTTGAAAGTGGAATGTGACAGATTCCTACCTGAAGGTACCATGCTCAGAGTCAGTAAAAGTTTATAACAAGCCATTAAAAGGAGAGATAATAGAACACTCATGGAATAGCTCCGAGGGTAACAATATCACTGCTAGACTTTTTCTGGTATGTATTTTCAGTCAGCAGTATAGGATGAAGCCCCAATCCATACAAGTTAAGACAGGAAACTATGCTGAAATGGTGAGAATAGTTGTCTACCCACCAGTTGGTCCCCTCAACTCTCCCCATCCCCAACATATACTTCTGATGTATCTAAAATGTTCAGAGTCTTTCCCTGTATTTTGAAGACCTTGTCACCCAACCAAATATACTGTGGAAGATAAATACATGAAGACATTAGAGGCCATTAAAATAGGACATATAGAACAGAAAAAGGTTCCTCATAATGAAATCTAATGACATGATTCTGAGACTCTGCCCTTCTCATGAATTTTACAGTTATTAGTATTTTCTGAGTTAATAAACATAATAAGCTTTGAAATATTTTAAATTTTACAAAGCCATAACCACATTTTCACTGGGTGTTTTTAATGCTACTTAGGAAATCTCATCAAAGTACGTACTTGGAAAGTAAAAATTGGGTCCTTCAATTGCTGAGAGATTTTTATATTTTTATATTTTAGATTTTTATTTAGGTAAAGGTGTTTTAAAATTCCTCTACTCACTGGATAGGAACACCCTCAAGTTACAGAGGCAAAGACTTATCTTCTTCTTATTGAACTGAGAGACTGAGCATGCCTTTGGTTGTGTTTGAAAGCCTCTTCAGTTCTACACTGAGTTCTATTTGCCTTCTTAGTCCAGTCATTTATGCTCATATGTGGGCAGGATAGCTATGTCTAGGACTGACAGAAGATAACATGGTCCTTTACGACCTGCTAAAATACCCTTTATAAGGAAGGTCAGATTCCTGTAAAGTTTGCCAACTGTCTCCTAGTATATACAGCCATAGGTAAAGTTGTGACTAGATTTCCCCAATGTACTGTGACTCAATTTATTAGATAAATGAGTCTGTTAGAAAATTTCATTTAAACTGACAAATTTATCTTCAATAGAATGCTCCACAGGGGTACAGTCCTTATTTTTCATCACTTTCAGGTTTCCACCAATGTCTGGAGGAACTAAAGGTATTTAGCCTCAGGGTGACATATGAACCAATTTCAAATGTTTTGTGGACTGTTATGCAGAACGCTATTACACTTGTCTTCCAAAGCCACGCATGCGAAACAAAAACTAGACAGTCATGGTGACCGTATCTCAAAGGGCATGGCCTCTAATCCCTTCCCCAAGAGATAATTAATCTCTTGGCATTTTTCAGGAAGGTGTGTGTCAGAGAGGAGTTGGAACAGGCTCCAAGGGGAAAACTCTCCACCCTAAAACCTCTAATGATCAGCAATGAGCATGTCAAACATTTATTTTGCATTCAATTTATGACACAAAATCCGAGAGGCATTTTGTTGGGTGCCAAATACATGCTGATGTTTTTACAAGCTAGAATTTGCATTATTTTCATCTCCTTTTAAAGATCTCAGTGGGAATGAATGTAGAAATTTCCCAAGAGACTAAATTCTAGTAAGGTTGTAACTGCATTTGGCATAATGACTTTTGTCTTCAAGACACAGTTTTGGGTTATATACAACCCTAAATTTATTGTCTTAGCACTTACTGGGCACAGTTTAATTTATAAAAATTCATAATCAGAAAAAGGAATAATCTATTTATCATCTACCTTTAGGAATTATTGATTATTATTACATGGATATATATATGTATATATAGTGTATTATGTATACACAGATGTATATAAATACAACCTACTTATCAAAAAAAGAGGCTATCAATCTGGGAGTAGGGGATCATGGGAAGGGTCAAGGGAGGGTAGCTGGAAGGAGCTAGAGGAGGGAAAGGCAGAATGGAAAACATGTATTCTATTTCAATTAAAACTTATAATTATTCCTCTCAAGGCATTTCATCAAATAATGTGAAATTTTTTTAAAGAATTATTAATTGATATGACAGAATAATATTTCTGTAATGATTGATGTGCGTATCCTGTACTGGAACTTGTAGACATAGTACACTATGTGATTAGGAAAAACTAAGGTTATAAGTGGCATCAAAGTTGCTAATCAATTGCTGTTAGGATGCAAAGAGTCTCTCTAGCCTCCAGATCAGAATATACCAGTCATATGAGTCCTTGTGTGTGCACCTGGGAGGCTGACGAGAGGGAACAATAAATACAGGTGACAATAAATACAGGTACAAAGGACATTGCTTGGTTCTGTGTCCTAAAGATGGAGGGAGCCCTAAGCCAAGGAATGTAGAAATCTTACAGAAGTTGAAAAGGCAAAGATAAGACCTCTCCTCTAGAGCCCACTAATAAACGCTAGCCCACCCATACTGATTCCAGCTCAAGGAAACACATTTTGGACTTCAGATCTACAGAAATGGCAGAGAATAAATTTGTACTGTTTTAAGCTGTTAAATATGTGGTAAATTTTACAGAAACGACCGAATTATTCCTACCATTCTAGATAGATCTTTCTTTGGATCGTTTTTAGGTAAAAGAATTATTTATAAACTTAGAAAGCGGTGATTTAATTTGTCAATCTATCGTGGGGATGTACCTAATAACTGTAAATGAGATTTGAATCCATGCTACCAAAAGTCAATGATCACTGAAATTGCTACTTTTGCTGTTGTTAACAATTGCTTATGTGATTGAAACCGTGGCTCTTGTCTCTTTGCACCATTGTATTTTACTGCTTATCTCTAGTTCTTAAATTTCAAACTAGAGAGTCTAGCTTACTTTAATGTATACACTTTATCTTATAGGCTTTCTGTTATATGCTATTTATGATCCAAGTTTAACAAGCAAAGCAAATATTTGGGGAGAGAAAACAGAGCTTCTACAAAAACTGGTGAGATTATTTATACAGATGGAGATATTGTTCTGTCAAGAAAACCAATTAAAATATATGATCATTCTTTCAAATCATTCTTTAAATTCCCATTTATATTCATAGGTTCTTTTTCTCCCCTTGTCTTTATAAATAATGTATTTAATCAGAGTCCAAAACAAACCAATCATCCAACCAAAGGAATGACCCACTCTGCAAACATATGCAAAACACAAAAATAAAATAAACAAAGCCCAAACAATTAAAATTTATCAGGAGTCATTTTGAAAATTAACACAAATGATTGGAATAACATTCTTCACATTCTATATTTCTATCTGACTAGTATTGAAACAAAACAAAAGAGCAATGTCTTAGATGACTAATGTTCTGTACTCTGGTGGACTACTTATTTACGTGTGAAGTCCTCCTTTTCTCCGATACAAGCCGTATGACTTGGCATCTGAAGCGAAGTTCTAAATGCTCTCATCGGAGGTAGATGCAATAAGTTGCTTGACAGGCACAGATTGCATTCTTTGGAAAGTTGCAGGAGAAATTCCTTAGCCGTATTTACTTATTTAGAAACCGTTAGGACCAGATATGATGGAACAGACCTTTCATCTCAGAACTCAGGAGGCTGAGGCAGGGGAATTTCAGGTTCTATGCCAGCTTGTGTTATAGAGCAGTTTCCAGGCCATTTTGAGCTATATAGTGAGACAATGCAGAGAGGGGGGAGGGGGAGGGGGAATGGGAGGTGGAATGGGGGGGAGGGAGAGAGAGCGAGAGAGAGGTATGATTGCACACATGGCACAAACTTTAACATATAAGCACACATCAAAAGATAAAAATCGAAGTATGTATATAATTTCACATTTTACTTAAGACAATTATTTTTGCAAATTCATTCTTTATAAATACTATGAAATACTTAGGTGTGCAAGAGCCAGGGTAATCTGTAAGGCTCCTGTTACGGCCAATTTTCTGTTTCCACTTTGTTAGGCTATGATGCTCAGTTGTTTGGTCAAAAATAGCCATGACATTGATGTAGAAAGTTTTAAATATGATTAATACTTGTACCCATTAAACTCAGTAAAGATGTTCCCTTCCATAATGTGGCTGCAACACATGCTATCAGCCAGTGTTCTGAACAAAGGGAGAGGATCCATAGAAAGAAGACAATCTGTCTCAAAACTGAACAGAGACATCAATACTGATGATTGCCTCCACTGATGATTGCCTTTTCTAGACTGCAATGACAGCTGGCACTGGATACTTTAGCCTGCTGAAATCATGTGATCTCTCTCTGTCTGTCTCTGTGTGTGTGTGTCTGCCTCTGTCTCTTTCTCCTTTTCTCTCTTTCTTTCTGAATGTGTGTTTGCCTCTCTCTGTTTTTCTCTGTCTCTGTCTTGTTCTATCTCTGTCTCTCTGTTTCTCTCTTTCTCTGTCTGTCTGTCTGTCTTTCTCTCTGTGTTTGTTTTTCCATCAACTCCACCATTTTGCAGTTTCTGAATTATTTTGCAAAAGCTTTATTTTTCTAAAAAACCTAGTAAGTGCAGAATTTTATAGATATTGTAACTCAAGGTAAGCATGTGTGTGTGTGTGTGTGTGTGTGTGTGTGTGTGTGTTTCATGTGTGTGCTTGCATGTAAAAGTCATGCAACAACCTTGGGTGTTGCTTCTTAGGGTCAGTCCAACTAGCTTTTCATTGACATGGAATTTGTCAATTAGACTAGTCTGGCTGTCCATCAAAGCCTACTCTGTTTTGGGATTATAAATAGTTTTTTTTTTTTTTGGTTTTTTCAAGACAGGGTTTCTCTGTGTAGCCCTGGCTGTCCTGGAAATCACTCTGTAGACCAGGCTGGCCTCGAACTCAGAAATTCACCTGCCTCTGCCTCCCGAGTGCTGGGATTAAAGGTGTGCGCCACCACTGCCCGGCTTATAAATAGTTTTATAGACTGTCTCATGTCTACCGTGCCTGGCCTGTTCATGTGAGTTCTGAGAACTTGATCTCTGGTCCTTGTGCTTGTACGAAAAGTGCTTTTCTGGTTAAGCCATCTCCCCAGGCCTTCTGACTAGGTTTAAATCCCTCTTTAGCGACAATCGCCACTGTGTTCTAGTTTTTTTATTTTTTTATTTTATTTTTTGATACTTTATTTACGTTTCCAATGGTTCCCCCTTTCTAGGTCTCCTCTTTGGAAATCCCTTATCCCTTCCTCCTCTCCTGTCTCAATGAGGGTATTACACCTCCCACCCACCTGCCCACCCACTCCCATATTCCCACCTTGAAATTCCCCTTTACTGGGGCCTCTCCTTCCCCTGATGGCCAACAAGGCCCTCCTCTGCCACATATGTGGTCCGAACCATGGGTCCCTCCATGTGTATTCTTTCGTTGGTGGTCCAGCCTCCAGGAGGAGGGGGGGGGGGAAGTCAGGCCAGTTGACACTGTTGCTCCCTCCGTGGGGCTGCAAACTCCCTCAGCTCTTTCAGTACCTTCTCCAACTCCTCCATCTGGGACCCCACTCTCAGTCCAGTGGTTACTGTAAAGTGAAACTTGGGTATTCCTCACGTTGGGGCTAATATCCACTTATCAGTGAGTACATACCATATTCGTTCTTTTGTGACTGAGTTACCTCGCTCAGGATGATATTTTCAAGTTCCATTCATTTGCCTGCAAATTTCATGAAGTCATTGTTTTTAATAGCTGAGTAGTACTCCATTGTGTAAATGTATCACATTTTCTGTATCCATTCCTCTGATGAGGGACATCTGGGTTGTTTCCAGCTTCTGGCTATTATAAATATGGCTGCTATGAACATAGTGGAGCATGTGTTTTTATTACATGTTGGAGCATCTTCTGGGTATATGCCCAGGAGTGGAATAGCTGGGTCCTCAGGTAGTATTATGTCCATTTTTCTGAGGGTCCACCAAACTGATTTCTAGAGTGGTTGTACCAGCTTGCAATCCCACCAACAATGGAGGAGTGTTCCTCTTTCTCCACATCCTTGCCAGCATCTGCTGTCACCTGAGTTTTTGATCTTAGCCATTCTGACTGGTGTGA
>JAPYYD010006014.1:0-11545 GCA_028551405.1 Uromys caudimaculatus
GGGGGAGGGGACACGGGGTTTCTAAAGAAAAGGGGAATCATCGGAAATGTAAATAAAATATCAAAAAAAATAAATAAATAAATAAAATAAAAAAAAAATAAAAAAAAAAAAAACAAATGTACTAGGCAGTGACAATATCTAATAACCGGAAGGTGTTGCCACGTTGAGCCTTCCACTTAAACCATTCCTCTTCTTCATGATGGTTGCTACAATATCTTGCAGTTTAGTCGTCTTGGTCTCCAAATGTTGCCTAGGCTTGATAACTCGGGTTCATGACCTATTCAATATCCTGTGCATATGTGTATGTGCGTGCACACACATGTACGTGTTCATGTTGGTCCACGAGTATGGAAGTCAAAGGTCAATATTGAATGTCTTCCTCTATCACTGTCCACCTTATTTTTTGAGACAGGGTTTCTACTGAACAACGGAGCTCATCAGCTGGCGAGGCTGGCTGTCCCGTGAGCTCAGAATCTGCTCGTCTGCACCCTCCTAACACTGTGGTTACAGATTGATGCTGGTAGGCCCAGCCTTTACAGGAGTGCTGGGTATCTGAGCTCAGGCCCTCATGTTCACATGGTGATCACTTTACAGACTGAGCCATTGCCCTAGTCCAGCCCTACTAATAAGCTCTCCGCTGTGTCAGTCAGTTGGTTCTCTTCTTTGTAGCTAAGAATCTTGCTTGATCCTGTGTCACCTCTTCTCTCACATCCATCTTCATCACACCTCGAAGCTACTCTGGAGCCCCTCTGTCTACAAACCTCTGTGTATCTGGACTTCCCCACTGCTTGACTCTCCTGTCCCTCAGGTCTGCCTTTGTTACCCAAATAAACCCATGTCTGCCCCCTAAAACCTGTGATTGTTCCTCTTCGGTCAAGTCAAAGTGGAAGGAGGGGGAAGATAAACATGGGCTTCTTTTACCAATTGGTAGACAAGAATAAAATAAAATTGTGACATTCCCATGAAGTGTTTCCAGCCAGGAAGTTAATCAGAATAGCCTTGAATTAACACTGTCCACACAATACAGCAGTTCCTCTAGAAGGACAGAAACAATAGGCTAGCCCTGTTTGTCATGGCTTATCTTCATAGCTGCTCGGCGAGGATCTGGAAATACTAGTTCTTAGGAATGACGCGTACGCTGGAATAACAGGCTGGGTGCTCATGCCTGTGAGTGGCCTCACATGCTTTCAGGACAGTAAACCCTGAAGGGATGGTGACTGGCCTTCTGCGCTCTATGGGAGGCAGCAGAAGGTCAAGGCTGATGCTGGCCATGGTTCTATGAAACACTGAAGAAAACATGTCATCTTCACAGTGTGACTTACTGCGGGTCCTGCTTGTAGAGATAGACACACAGACCAATGGATGTCCAAACAATCCATGTGGGAAAACAGTAACCATAATCCTCCTGTTTCATGCTCCAGTGAATGTAAGGCAGTCAGACACAAGGTTTTTAAATTGCATAATGAAGGGATGTGACTGAAAGTCTGACCATGGTATTTTGAAGTTATTTTTGTTGTTAACGAAAAGTATAACAGATGTGCTCTCATGGGAGGTGGGAAGGTTCTGTGGAAAGATGCTGAAGAAACATTCTCAAGAACTTGAATTACATTCTTGGATTTTGGACTAGTTACGTGGTTTCGTTTGCTTGTTTGTTTGTTTTGCTTTGTTTGTTGTTTGTTTTTGAAATAGGGTATCTATGTGAAGCCCAGAATGGCCTTCTAACCTCGGCTTTCTGAGTGCTGGGATTGCAGACACACGCCTGAATAACTTGCACACAATTTTGGATAAGAAATCATTAATATTTACCTTGCTTTAATCTCCTTCCATGTCAAATGGGAAGAGTCTGGATGACTTAAAAGGTCCTTGGAGCCCTTAGGTTCAAACTCCTTTCTTTTGCTTTCTGTAAGTCTCTTTTAGTAATGGAAAAAGAAGAGAGAAAAACCCCATCTGTAAGTCTAATTATGTTTCCAAAGATAAGCAAACATAATGGACAACCAAGTAGAAGAAAGGAAATAACAGCACATGAAATCAACACAGACACTTACTGACTGTAAACAAGAGAGGAAGAGAAGGAGGAATAGGAGGAGGAGGAGGAGGAGGAAGAAGAGGAGGAGGAAGAGGAGGAGGAGGAGGAGAAAGAGGAGGAGGAAGAGGAGGAGGAGAAAACCATTTCCCTCCTCCATCACTGGTGTTATTGGAACTCTATAGCAAAATCTTGCCAGTTGAGAGATCAGCTCTGTGGTGATGGAGATCATTCACCAAGGCTATCAGTCAAGAAGTAAGGAACAATGCTTGTCTCCTGGGATGAGCTAGACAGAAAATCTTTCCTTTTTTTTCCTTACAAAGCCTCATCCACTAGAGATTACACCCTGAAAAGAGGAGGCATTGTCATAGTTGATCGTGCTCATGAAAGATTTGAAGGCCAAGAGGGATGAGGGATATACAGACATAAGTCACACAACGAGAAGAGACTGGGGAGTGGTAGAGCTCAGAGGTGGCGGCAGCAGGAGAGGAGGCTGAGAGTGGTGAGAAAGACCCCAAGCAGCAAGCACTGTCTGAGCATCTTTCAGCATACAGTCATGTTGTTTTCAGCAAATGGTGTTGGAGAACTGGACAATGTAGGGACGATAATCTGGAGCAGTGGCTCTCAACCTTCCTAATGCAATGACTCTTTACTACACCACCTCACAGGGTGGGGACTCCCAACCATAAAATTATTTTTGTTGCTACTTCATAACTGCAATTTTGCTAGTTACGAATCATGATGTAAATATCTGATATGTAGGCTATCTGATATGTGACCCCTGTGAGAGGGTCGTTCAACCTCCAAAGTGTCGTGACCCACAGTTTGAGAGCCACTGATCTAGACAGAGTTCTTATTATATCTTTCATAAAAATTAAGTTACTTGGGTCATATATTTAAATGTGAAATGCAAAATTATAAAACTCCTAGAAGATAACACAGGAGAAAAATCTAGGTGATATTTGCTTTGGTGACAGCTTTTTAGATATGATACCAAAAGTATTGCCCTCAGCAAAGATGTTGATAAATGATATCCCATTAAAATTTAAAATGTATGCCCTGTATATGATAATATTGAGGACATAAAATGACAAGTCACCAGAAGGGAAAAATATTACAAAACACATATTTACCAAAGATTGGTATCTAACATATACAAAGTTAAACAAACAAACAAACAAAACCCTCAAAGCTTAACAACAATGAATTGAAAATTTCAATTTAAGAATAATCAAAAGGTCTAAGCATCACCTCATCAAAGAAGATAACTAGATAGACGTGCTTATGAAACAATGTTCAACAGCACACATTCTTAAGAAACTACTAATGAAAACCACCCGTCAGCACTGCACATTTGGGAAGTACTGGAATTCAAAACACTATCAGAAAATGTCCTGAAGGAATGTCGTATCAGGGGCTCTTGTTCATCACTGATGGGAGCCCAAAATAATCACTTTGGAAGATGTCTTAGTCAGGGTTTCCATTCCTGCACAAACACCATGACTAAGATGCAAGTTGGGGAGGAAAGGGTTTATTGAGCTTACATTTCCACGCTGCTGTTCATCACCAAAGGAAGTCAGGACTGGAACTCAAGCAGGGCAGGAAACAGAAGCTGATGCAGAGACAATGGAGGGATGTTTCTTGCTGGCTTGCTTGCTTCTCCTGACTTGCTCAGCTGGCTTTCTTATAGAGCCCAAGACTACCAACCCACAGACGGTACCACCCACAAGGGGCTCTCCTCCCTTGTTCATTATTGAGAAAATGCCTTACCGATGGATCTCATGGAGGCATTTTCTCAACTGAAACTCCTTTCTCTGTGATAACTCCAGCTTGTGTGAAGTTGACACAAAACCAGCCAGTACAGAAGATGATGTTGACAGACCTCACAAAGCTCAATATAGTCTGTCTAATCCAGCCATCACAGTCCATATATTTAACAAAGCAAGCTGATCACTTATATCTACACAAATATTTACAATGGCTTTACTGACAATTGGCCCAAATCGAGAGCAACCAATATGCCCTTCAAGGAGACCATAGAGAAGTGGACTGTGGTTTATCCAGATAATAGAGTATGGTTTAGCTCTAGAAAGCCAAGAAAGATGCAGGAATCTTTAGCAATGCATGCTGCTAACGTGAAAGGCCATATGTTGTATAGTTGTGACTGTAGATGGCCAAAGTCTACCTTTGACAATTTACTGGCCTAGCTCAAGAATTAAATTGACATGATATGGATTAATAGCAGAAAAACACAGAGTTAATCACATGTTGCGTGATGTGGAAGACCTCATGAATACATGAAGATCTGAAGATAGACTTACAACTGAGGGATTTTATCTCTCCTTTCTTCCTTTAAAGCCCTGTAATACTGCCTCATCCCCCCAAATATCTCTAAAGTTTGGCCACTCAGGACATCATTTTTAAAGGAGGTCCAAATAAGCTTCTTCAGCATGCTGACCCTTTCCATTTAGAGCCCCTTGAGAACTTCCCTTCTACTTCTTAAAAGCAGGAAGTGAAATCCCATGGGAAATGTACCTCCTTGTATTCAAAGAATAGTGACTTTATCATCAAGGATGGCAATGTGAGGCTGAAAGAATTCTGTACAAACATTCTCAGACAAACCCTTACCATTACTTACCCCTTATCCACTACTCTGTTGGAGCAACCACCCAGACCCAAGTCTTGGCTTCATCACAATTTCACACGTACCCTCAGCCACCTGATTCAATATATAATCGCACAAATCAGAGATGAGTAAATATCCATTATTCAAAGCACCTGGCTTGTAATATTTTGTCATGGTCATCCTAGAACCCTAACCCAACCATGCAGAATCTAGCCTAGCCAGGTACTGCTCCATACACACCTCGCTTCATCTGGAGCTGCTGGCCACCCTTCTTTACTTCCTGCTCAGCCGGAAGCAAACCCAAAGGCCAGAATGTCAGGCTTCTTTTTGTTACTACAAGGCATAACAGATTTTAAAAAGAGGTGGTGAAAACAGTGTGAGAAACATCTGTGCAGTGACTTGGTGCGAGACATAAAGAGGCTTCGTTTGTCATCACCTTCGTCCCGTTCAGTCGCCCCTCAAGCCCACCATTGTGAGAGACAGTCCTTCATGGGTCTCTTACAGGGAAGTGTTGGCTGAAATGTTTTTCTATTTTTGTTATTTTAAGGATATTTGCTTTGAAAACAGCATTATAAAGTTCACAATGCCTCCCTCTAGAGCTAAAGGCAAGCAGGTTTCTTGCCTATCCTAAAGTAGGTACTCTATTTAGGTCCTCTAATCTCAGGGTTCCTCTCCTGTAGAATAACTTACTGCATGTACAAGGCAGCTTTCTGAGCCTACTCATGTCACGTTCAGGATACTCCGCAAGGGGCAGCGATGCTGACCCTGTGTGCTGTGACAAGTTGTTCTTCTCCAGTTGGGAAATTTTGTCTTTTCCCCAGTGTTGTTGAACATGACAAATGGGATAAAATCTCAGATCCTTTCAAGTTTCTGGACTCTAGCATCTCACATTTGATCTTTATTCTTTCTGTGTAGGTATGTTTTATTAAATGTGCACATATAAATCTATAGCGTTGCTTTCCTTACTCTCAAAGTATACCTAAAAGGGACTGTACAGTGTGGAATCCTGGTCATCCTCTTTTCTCCCAGTTTATCTTTGTGAGCTTTGTCTACACTAATCCGTATTCCTGTTATTTGATTTTAACCAGTGTGCAGCCTCCAGTTGTGGCTGTATTTTTGGTTGTTCTGCTGTATGGTTGTATTTTTAGTTGTTCTGCTGTATGGTTGTATTTTTGGTTCTGTGGTATGGCTTCTTTGTTTCATTTGCTTTCAGTGAACTTTCTTATTCAAGGTTTTGGGTGTGGGTATGTGCACTTGTGTTGAAGTTCTTGTCTATAAACTTAAGAGTGAAAAGATAATTCATCTTCAACTTTGATTCCTGTTTTCCACTTGCTTCCTAAAGTGGCTGTATGAAATAACATTTTTTTTAGTATAGAACAGAGTTTATTCAGGGCATGGGGAGGGGAGTTAAGAGGATAGTAGAGGCAGAAAAAGGCGGGGGGGGGGGTAGAGGAGAAGAGTAGAGGAGTAGAGGCCAGCCATGAGCACATGGAGAGAGAGGGGAGAATGGGCAAGGGGAATGAGCAGGAGCAAGAAGGGAGGAGCAAGTGAGCGAAATAACACTTTTATTAGCAGTAATCAAGAGCTCCTGTTTTACTCTATAGCCTTGCAAGCATAGTGAGATCGTACATTTGAGACTTCATCTTTGTGATGAGTCTAAAGTGCTGAGTATGTTTTCATATATCCTTAGGTCATTCTTCTCTTTTTAGATGCTGTGGGGGTGGGGGATGGAAGGAAGGAGAGAGGGAGAGAGAGAGGGAGAGAGAGAGAGAGAGAGAGAGAGAGAGAGAGAACACCTTGAGAATTTGAAACCCCAAAGCCCACCCCCAGTGACACAATTCCTCCAACAAGACCACATCCTCTAATCCCTGTCCATTAACACCACCCCCTCATAGTCAAGCATTCAAATATACAAAGCTTACAGGGTCGTTTCTATTCTAAGAACCACACAGCCTTAATCCAATTTTCTATTGGTTGGGGTTTATTTTGTTTGTTTGTTTGTTATGAGTCCTTTATCTATTAAAATATTAGTCTGTTGCAAATGTACACAGGTGTCCTAGCGTGTAGCTTGTCTTGTGTGGTACTATTCTTGTCATGGATGGCGCTCCTATAGCATCTTGGTTTCCTGGTGGGATAATACAAGATTCATAGTGGTGTTTGTTGGAGTCAATGATTCAAAACGGTGATAGCCTTATACTCTGACCAAGCACTGTGGCAGCCGAGTCATGGGAAGCTTGGTTTCTTCCATGCACCTGGAGCACCTGAGTATCTTTGGCAAAGTCATATCACCTCTATGCCTCAGGCTCCTCATCTGTAAGTGGAAGAGTCGGATAGACAGAATGTTTTCTAACACTGTAAGCCACAATTATATGTCCCAGCCAGGCAATAGCAGAGCTTGTGTGGAAGAGCCAACTTCATTTATTCAAAAGTGACCAGGCAGCTCCATGCAACTTACTCGACTTATCCATGGGGTAGGCATTGTGTGAGCTCACAGCACCTGCTCGTATCATTACCACACGGATTAGCTAGCAGTTTTTCATTATTAATTTATTTATTCACTTTACATCCTGATTGCAGACTCCCTCTTCTACTCCCAATCCCACCCTCACACCTCCTATCCCATTATTCCCTCCCCTTCTCCTCAAACAAGGGAAAGCCCCCCATGGGTACCAACCCTCCCATCAAGTCAGCAAGTCAGCAAGATAACTAAGCTCATCCTTTCCCACTGAGGCCAGACAAGGCAGACCAGCTAGGGGAAGGGGAGCCAAAGGGAGCTATCAGAGTCAGAGATGGCCCCCATTCCTATTGTTAGGGGACCCACATGAACACCAAGCTGCACATCTGCTACAAATGTGTAGGGGCCCTAGGTCCAGCCCCTGCATGCTCTTTGGTTTGGTGGTTGAGGCTTTGTGAGCCCTAATGGGCCCAGGTTATTTGACATTGTAGGTCTTCTTGTGGTGGTGTCCTTGACCCTCTGGCTCCCTCAATCCTACCCCCAACTCTTCCACAAGATTCCCTGAACTCTGCCTAATGTTTGGTTGTGGGTCTCCAAATCTAATTCCATCAGTTGCTGGATGAAGCCTCTCAGGAGACAGATGCTAGGTTCCTGTCTGCAAGCATAGCAGAGTATCATCATGTCAGGAGTTGCCTCTCTCTCATGGGATGGGTTTCAAGTTGGGCCAGTCATTGGTTGGCTATTCCCTCAATCTTTGTTCCATCTTCATCCCTGTGTATCTTATCCCTCAACCAAGGAATAGATAAAGAAAATGTGATACATTTACACAATGGAATAGTCCTCAGCTATTAAAAACAAAGACATCATGAAATTTCCAGGCAAATGGATGGAACTAGAAAATATCCTGAGTGAGGTAACCCAGACCCAGAAAGATATGCATGGTATGTACTTACTTATAAGTGGTTATCAGCCATAAAGTACAAGATTCTGATGCTATAATCTAAGGACCCAAACAAGCTAAGTAACAAGGAAGGCCCAAGGGAGGGTGCTTGAATTTCACTCAGAAGGATAAATAAAATAAACATTAGTGGATGGATGGTGGGAACTAGGTGTCAGAGGGGTGAGAAGGGGAACAGGGATCAGGTGTGGGAAGGGGGGAGGAACCTGGGACAGGATAGGAGAGGCTCCTGGGACTCTATGGGAGTTACCCTAGCTGAGACTCCTAGCAGCTGGGGTATGAAGGATGAAGTTGCCACGTCCTGTAGCCAGGCAGGACTTCCAGTGAGGGGAGGGGGACACCAATCCACCACAAAACCTTCAGTCCAAAACTTGTCCTGCCTACAAGATAACCTGTCCTCTTTGTGGGAAGGTCCCTTTGTTGTATCTCCAACTCCTTCCAGAGCTTCTGAGTCAGGGTCTACCCTATCAACTATTAGGAGCATGGGAGGAAAGGGAGGAGAATGGATGGGGGAGGACCTGACCCCCAGCAGATAAACATCCTGTGACCACAACAGAGTTAGCCAAGGGACTATCCACAAACACTCTGTAACTGTGTTACTAGGAGAGTCTGTTTTTCAAGATCAGAGGGGCCCACCGCTGCATTTAATAATGGAAGCCAACAGCCTATGACTGTTTCAATCAGCAGAAGCTGCAGTCTTTAGCAAAAACAGAGTCAACTTAGAATTAAACTCGTTTTTTATTTTTTTTTAAAAGTTAATTTGTATTTTTATTTTTCTCCAACACTCTAATGAACATAATCACCAAAATTAAGAAAGAAAAGCATTCTGAACCTTTCACATGGGGCCAAATGAATATATATTGAGCATTCTGTGGTTGAACCAGAAGTGCCCATGTAAGTAGAGAAGGAAAAAAATACTGTTTCAATTCATCACACAAAAAATATGGGGACATGGATGGTTATGGCCCAGGTTCACCTTGCCTTTATTGTAAGTGTAAATCTTCTGACCAGAAAATATTTATAACATAGCCCACATGTATACAGTCCTAAAGCCAAAGGTTCTAGGTGCAGAACAAAATGCTTTCAGGAAAAAGACAAAAGTGGTTTCTGAGCCTTGAGTGAAGAGTGGTGCTTTTCAGGAAGAACCTATACAGCAGATATTTCAAGAAATTTGTTTCTTGAGGTGAACTTTGAGCAATAACAGAATCTGAAAATAACCTGTAAATAAAGCAAGAATTGGCTTAAGCCATAGCACTGAACAGCACAAACCAGTATGAGGAATTGGAAACTACAATGACATGAGAAGTCTATGTGTGCTCAGGCAAACTAAAACCTTTACTGGTCACATATTACATGTCTTTACACATCAATTGCAAAAATATTCTTATAGAAATTAAAATGGGGGGAAATATGCATATCATTTCAAGAAACCTAGGATTCTATTCATGTTTTGATGTAGGTAAATCTAATTTTCTTTCTTTTTTTTTTTTTTTTTTTTTTGCTTTGATTCACAAAAGAGTAGCATAAGCATTACTAATAAAATTATCTCAACTGGGAACCCAGGGGAATTATTTGATATTTATGTTCTTGATAATATATTTCTTTTTTTTTTAATTTTTTGATACTATATTTACATTTCCAATGCTTTCCCCTTTCCAGGTCTCCTCTTTGGAAACCCCCTTTCTCCTCCCCCCTCTCCCACCTCTGTGAGGGTATTCCCCCTCCCAACCACCCGCCCACCCACTCCAGTATTTCCACCTTGACATTCCCCTTTACTGGTGCCTCTAACACACTCAGGCTCAAGGGCCTCTCCTCCTCCTGGTGGCCAACAAGGCCCTCCTCTGCCACAAATGTAGTCCGAGCCATGGGTCCCACGATGTGTGGTCCAGCCTCCAGGAGCACGGGGGTGGGGGGGTTTCGGGCCAGTTGACACTGTTGCTCCCTCCATGGGGCTGCAACTCCCTCAGCTCCTTCAGTCCCTTCTCCCACTCCTCCGTCTGGGACCTCACTCTCAGTCCAGCAGTTACTATAAAGTGAAAATTGGGTATTCCGAACTTTTGGGCTAATATCCACTTATAGGTGGGTACATATCATGTTCGTTCTATTGTGACTGAGTTACCTCGTTCAGGATGATATTTTCAAGTTCCATCCATTTGCCTGCAAATTTCATTAAGTCGTTGTTTTTTATAGCTGAGTAGTACTCCATTGTGTAAATGTGCCACATTTTCTGTATCCATTCCTCTGATGAGGGACATCTGGGTTGTTTCCAGCTTCTGGCTATTATAAATATGGAGCATGTGTCTTTATTACATGTTGGAGCATCTTTTGGGTATATGCCCAGGAGTAGTATAGCTGGGTCCTCAGGTAGTATTATGTCCATTTTCCTGGGGGACTACCAAACTGATTTCCAGAGTGGTTGTACCAGCTTGCAATCCTACCAACAATGGAGGAGTGTTCCTCTTTCTCCACATCCTCGCCAGCATCTGCTATCACCTGAGTTTTTGATCTTAGCCATTCTGACTGGTGTGAGGTGGAATCTCAGACTTGTTTTGATTTGCATCTCCCTGATGACTAAGGATGTTGAACATTTCTTTAGGTGCTTCTCAGCCCTACGAATTTCCTCAGTTGAGAATTCTCTGTTTAGCTCTGTTCTCCATTTTTTTGATGGGGTTCTTTGGTTTTCTGGAGTCTAACTTCTTGAGTTCTTTGTATATATTGGATATTAGCCCTCTATCAGACGTAGGATTGGTAAAGATCTTTCCCCAATCTGTTGGTTGCCATTTTGTCCTATTGGCAGTGTCCTTTGTCTTACAGAACCTTTGCAATTTCATGAGGTCCCATTTGTTGATTCTTGATCTTAGAGCATAAGCCATTGGTGGTCTGTTTAGGAACTTTTCCCCTGTACCCATGTGTTCGAGACTTTCCCCCCACTTTTTCTTCTATTAGATTCAGTGTACCTGGCTTTATGTGGAGGTCCTTGATCCACTTGGATTTGAGCTTTGTACAGGGAGATAGGAATGGATCAATTCACATTCTTCTACATGTAGACCACCAGTTGAACCAGCACCATTTGTTGAAAATGCTGTCTTTTTTCCACTGGGTGGTTTTAGCTACTTTGTCGAAAATCAAGTGACTGTAAGTGTGTGGGTTCATTTCTGGGTCTTCAATTCTATTCCATTGATCTACCTGCCTGTCACTGTACCAATACCATGCAGTTTTTATCACTACTGCTCTGCAGTACAGCTTGAGGTCAGGGTTGCTGATTCTCCCAGAAGTTCTTTTGTTGTTGAGAATAGCTTTTGCTATCCTGGGTTTTTTGTTGTTCCAAATGAATTTGAGAATTGCTCTTTCTAAGTCTATGAAGAATTGAGTTGGAATTTTGAGGGGATTGCACTGAATCTGTAGATTGCTTTTGGCAGGATGGCCATTTTTACTATATTAATCCTTCCAATCCATGAGCATGGCAGATCTTTCCATCTTCTG